>JAVJIF010006125.1:0-227491 GCA_038442645.1 Agave tequilana | reverse complement strand
AGGTCGGTAGAGCCCTCTTGTTACTTCTCGAGCTGCCTCCGCTTTGGAATTCCTTCTTGCCTGATTCCGGAGATTTCTTGGAGGGAGGAAGATTTTAGGGTATTAGCACCCTGATTAGAGAAGTAATTCTCTGAATTCTAGGAAGCAAGAGAGTAGATCTCTGTCTTTAGTTCTCTGCTCCTCTTTTCAGCCTCTGTCTCTGTGTGTGTGTGTCTCTTCATATACCTCTATGGGCTATTTATAGGGAGAGTAGGGGTATAATTGTCCTTTGAAAGCCTGAAACAGATTGAGTCAATCTGTTTTAAATCTAGAAAGTAGCCTTGCCGCGAGGCTAGAATCAGCTTTTGCGAAGTTGGAATAGGAGGTAATGTTAATCTCCTGATCCGCTTTGATTCTTTTCAATAACTGAAAGATCTCTCCTGATCTTCTTACTTGTTTTAGAGAGTCAAGAGATTATGGTAACCACTGTCAAATTGATCTCAGATTTGATCTCGATTAGATTTGATCTTGAATAGATTCGATCTCATCTGAAGACTTAATTGGTCAAAGGTGACCATAAAAGCCCGCAGGCGAAGTTACTGCGTCGAGCTCGTAGCGGAGCTGGGGGGCGTCTGGCGAAGTTAAAAAGAAAGCTCTTCAGCGGAGTTGATACTTTTTGTGACGAAGCTACCATTACCCTTTTGCACAGCTACATAGGCTTCGGGCAAGTTAAACTGCCTGCGGAGTTAACTGAGCATCTCTCGTAGCAAAGTTCGAAGGAACTCTCTCTGCGATGCTAAGCAATTTCAGCTTCTCATGCGAGACTTATCTTGTGAGCTCGTGCAGACTAAGTGTTGAGCTAACTTAGTATCCCCCGGACCTGCTTGGGCCTTCTCATGAGCTTTTCTTAGTTTTTACTGTCTGCTTTGCTGGATCAATAGAGTCCAAGTTGCTGATTCGTCCCCTTCGAGATGGGGTGAAGAACTGTCGTCAGCTTGTCTGCCGCTTGTCTTTTGTAGATGTCAACAAGTTAGACGTTGTTCAGGCCAGTTAGGAATCTTGTCCTTTTTAGCGTGTCAACAAGACCCCCTTCAAAGTTTCGTAAGTTTGCAATGGACTGGTTCAGACTCCGAAATACTTTGAACTGCTTTGATGATGGTAATTGAAATGCGAACGTCGCCATAGTGGTTAAGTTCAGCTTCGCTTTCAATTTTGCTTCCGGATTGGAATAAGTTCGCTGAGAAACCGTGTAGATTCGCGATTCTGAATAGCTTTGCGTTTGGATAGCTTTGGCGTCTGATAACTTCGCGTTAACTCGGTGTTTGGAACGACGTTCCTTTCCCGAGGCTAACTGCTTTTCGGCTAGTTACGAGAGGACTGCTCCTTTTTTTGAGTTTAGAATAACCTCTCTTGCATTACGAGGGAGTATTCCCTTTCTCAGGCCCAGCAGTTGAATGCTTTGAATTCGCTCGCGCTTCCCATGAGGCCTATAAATAGGACACTTGAAGTCCTCTTCAGGGAAGAGTCTGTTCATGACATCTCCTGGTGTCCTAGAAGGAGACTCAGATTTCTGAGTAGTGGGGGCGCCCACTCTAGTCACTAACTAGCCAATAACTGGTGAGTCTCGGTCATCGGAGACTTTACCAATGGACTAGTGACCTTAGGGAGTTTATCTCCCTTAATTTTCTTAGCTTCACCGCTATTATAGGGGTTGAATTCCTTTGGTTTCTGCATTTGACTGACTTTCAGAAAAGGGTTTCTGAATCACCTAGAGGGGGGTGAATAGGTGATGGCTATATGAAATATGGCAATTTTGCCGAATTAAAACTTTCACACACAATAGCACAAATAAAGACTTGCAATAAATACAACAATTAGGTGCAAGAATGAAAGGAGTAGAGTTAGAGAAAATTGTCAAACGCAAACGCAAGGATGTGTTTCCGAGGTTCGAGCCCGCTCTACGTCCCCCCCGCCTTCCACTTGAAGGATTTGCACTACTATCGTTGATCCCCACCGGGATCGCCAATACAAGGACACACTTGTCCCTTACACTTGTGAAGCCGCAACACCACCCGAAGCTCACTAGCTCCCTTGAGGCCGATGCCTCTACAACTTCACTCCAAGAAGAATGAGTGATCACACTTGATCACTTTACAAAAGCTCACTTGCCATCCTAGAACCAAATAGTAGATGTAAAGCTTGGGATTGTGGTGTGCAAAATCTAGAGAGAAGCTCGAGGAATAGGCTACAAGTTGGGTGTTGGGAATTTAGGCTTTGGAAAATCTTTTATGAAGGAAAGCTTTGAAAATCTTTGTAAAACTCTTATGAAATATTTTGCAATGGTTGTCTAATCAATATGAGGTGACCCTCTATTTATAGGGTCACAAAACAGCCTCAAAAACTCGTTGGGAGACAAATCCCAAAAAAAAAACAGTCAGAAAACTAGCTGTTGGATCTGTCAGAACTTTTGACAGATTCCGGTCGAACCGGTCGGTCGACCGCCACGGTCAAAAATATGACAGTTGGGGCTCATCGGTCGACCAGGTCGGTCGACCGAAAACTCCTGTGAAGGCAAGTGAACATCGGTCGCCGGGTCGGTCGACTGATATAGACGTGCACAGTATTGTGCACATCGGCGACCGGCCGGTCGACCGATCACTGTGATTTCTGAAAAACAGAACTTCCAGAAGAACACGAAAACTTGGATTTTGGTTTTGGTTTCGGGTAAGATTTTGGAACTTGTAAAAACATGAAGTATAAGCATGTGTCATACTCAAACATGTTAAAATAGTTTGATAAATTCTTTGAACACAACTTGTTTTTCAATGAAAATGTTTTTCCAAAACTATTGTTTTTTTCTAAAAAGCGTATTTTCAAATATGTTCTCTTTTAAAAACTAAGTTAGAAATGGAATTGAAAAATCTTTTTGAAAGCCATGAACCTAAC
The DNA here is from genome assembly GCA_038442645.1 of Agave tequilana. NCBI lineage: Eukaryota > Viridiplantae > Streptophyta > Magnoliopsida > Asparagales > Asparagaceae > Agave > Agave tequilana. Next base: position 224,566 of record JAVJIF010006125.1, on the reverse strand, counting down.
TAAGAGGTGTGTGTGTGATAATCCCATAGCTCTACTTCTAATATCGCTTTGACAAAATATCTAAAATAAAATAAAAACAAAGCTTGTTTTCTTCAATGTCTTGATCTTGTCTTGATATTGTCTTGATCTTCATATCATCATCTTGATCCAAAGCATCCTAGTTGTGCATACTTGGGAATCTTCATTTTTGCGGCGTCCAAACTTGTGAGTCTTTTAGCGGAGCCGTCAAAACTTATTTCTTGAGCCTGAAATCCTTTTAAACAAGATTATTAAATACATAACTAATATGTTTTGCTATCATCAAAATAACCGGATAATGGCCTTTGGGCAAAATCTCACCCTTTTTGATGATGGCAAAACATATGTAGTTATCCACAAGATATTTTGGGTAGAGTCTTCAAATGAATCTCCCCTCAACACAAGCATATATATAAAAATCATACTCAGACATATTATCACAATCATAATCATAAACATTTTAGTTCCATGCCAACAAAAGATGCAATACTCATGTCATATCATAGATGAAGAAATGAGTCTCATACATGACATAAATACATAAAACACTTAACCATATCCATGTCCCAACACAACATAAAAATACATGACAAAGCAAAAGATGTCCAATACAAATATGTCAAGTACATAACAAAATAACAAGTGTCCACAAAATATCTCTCTCAAATAACTCTCCCCCTTTTTGATATCATCAAAAGGGAGGTCACTCCTCAGCACCATCACCATCATCGCCGTCTTCCGTCATCATCACCACTTCCTCTGAAGAAGCAACCTCCTCTGGATCCATGCCATCGACTCTGGTGCGCGGTGGAGGAACAGAAGAGCGAGCTCTGGGAGGAAATGGAGGACCGGTGCAGGGAGTCGGCAAGCAGTCGAGTCCGATCAGGACAGCATGTCAAATTTTGAGAAAAGGCCTGAAACTGGACATCCCACGAATCTCATGGAATCAGCGAAATATGACATGTCTTTCGGACCTCCGCCCGAAAAGCAGCATCCCGGCTGTCACGAGCATCCATCTCCGCCCGATTGCCTGCGTCGCGCTTCTCGACCCAGGCCTGGTGCGCCTCGATCTGAGAGCGGACATCCAAAGAGAGAAGAGCTAGTAACTCAGGAGGAAATGCAGGTGCTGCAGAAGAGAAGATCCTGGTGCTGAAGTGAGCAGGACCACAGGAGGAGAGGTGGTTGCACAGGAGCTGTCTACGCAGCTGTGCTTCCATCATCTTCAGGACAACTCCATTGATGTTGGTCAGGGATTTGATGGAGTTTCAGCAGAAAGATCAAAGTCAAGACCCCTAAGAAGATGGGTAATAAGCATGCCGTAGGGCAAGCTCCTACCCGCAGTACGGTCTGATCAGAGGCCTATGAGAGGCATGACTCTAGGAAAGTTTACCTTAATCCCTTTAAGCAGACAAAAGATAATCAAAGGGACACAACCCCTAGCATGGCTATACTCCACCATGTTTGGGGACAATGTTGTAGAAGATAATCTTGGCAAGGACTTGAGATTGAAGAGTGTATCGCTCACTACCTCATTCCTAACCAACCGGGTTGTCATCCCCGTGAATCAGAGTAGAGGCGGTGAGTGAAGACTCACCCTCAGGAAATTCAAAGTCATGCAATCATGTGAGTACCCATCTGCTCCGCCAGTGGAGAGATGCAGAATCCTAGCAATCGACCTATAGAAATGTCGATTTCCCTACCTAGAACTCTAGATGTGATGCGGTTACCATCAAATTCATAGTTGCATAAAAGTAAGGAACAAGGGAAGTGTATACTTGCTCCTTGATGGACAAGAACTCAACTAGGTTGTTGTTTTGCAAGATTTGAGGGATACCTAGATGTTCAAATCCTGAATGTAACAATCTCCCTGAATTAATATTTCTAGTGGAGATGGGAGTATCTATCAGCAGCTAGATCATTTATAAAGGCCGTACAGGTCTAGGACCTGAGATGAGGGTTGAGCAACACCCTTCCCCTTCTCAGTTCGAGATCTCTTAGGCATGATGAATAAAAATGAAATTTTTTAGATTAAAACAGGTTATGGCCGATCTAGAAGCTAAGAACCTAAAATAGTGACAAAGGAAGAAAGATTTCTAAGCTAGAAGTGAAGATTCACAATAAAAATTCGATTTTTACCTTGATGGAAATTTGAAACCCTAACTGAAAAAATCTGAAAATCTTCAGATCCTGCGGATGAGAGGTGCTGAAATCGAAGATCTGGAAGGAGAAAGAGAATTTGAGATGGGTTTAAATTAATTGGATTGGTTGAGGGATTTGAGAGAACAAAAATTTTTGGGGAAAAATGGGGGCGTCCGGTCGCTGAGTGAATGAGAGAGAGAGAGAAAAATGAAAATATTAGCAGATTTGGGCAAAAACACGACGATCGGTCGACCGGTCCGGTCGACCGAAAAGAACCGGAGCTCTGTAAATAAGATCGGTCGACCGGTCAGTCGACCGACATATCCCGAGACCACAGCAGGTCAGCATCGGTCGACCGGAATTATGGTCGGTCGACCGGTAGCACAGAAAAAAAATAAAAATTTTCTCTCAGGCAGAGTCGGTCGACCGAGATTTAAGGGTCGTTCGACCGGCTTTGCCTGAAAAAAAAGTTAACACAGCATTTTGCCCCAAAAAAAAAATTTTAAGTAATTTTTAGTCCAAAATAGGTATGATATATTAATCTTATAGGAAACACCACAGGTTTTAATCTTCATTAAGTCTTTACAACATCAAAATACATGCAATCCAATTTTAATTTCATTTTCATATTTAAACAAAGATTTTAAGATGTTGAAGCCGATACCCAGTGACGGGTTCTGAACTTCATCCTCTTGATTCCTCTTGAATGAGTTGAGGTGCGCAATTGCCATCTTAAGGTATTTGCTTAAATAGAAAATTTATAAATGTTTATTTTTATTTATGAAAATAATGTGTATATGTATACAAGTATATATTCACAAATAATAAACTATACATGTGGACATACTATAAAACAAGGCATGAAACTAAAGATATCAAAAACTAAACATGGCATATACAATCATGATGGAGTTGCAAGTTTATACTAATCATGTATCAATGAGGCATAAGACTAAACTAGCAATCCTATAACAATTGTATATACAAAATTAAAACTCTTAAATGGAGATGTTACCAATTTACGGGCAATCTCCAAATTAGGTGCCTCCAGATAGCGATGCAATCGTGATGTGTTTCTTTAAGCTTTGTTGCATCCACCACCCGGGCACCACCTCCTCCTAAGTCTTGGAGGGTGTAGATCCACCTATACCTGTATCATTTAAATTGGTGGCTCTTTTGGTACCCAAATCTTAGTGGGCCTTTGGGGTTAGATCCGGGGCGAACCCAAACAAATTTATTCTTTACATTATTCTTAGCATAGCAAAATTTTCTAAATGGCCTTTGCGGCACAATGTGTGCAAATATAATTTCTACCATTATTATTATTACCATACATGTATGCATGCTTGTGTGGGTGTACATGTTTTTCGTGCATGTGTATGGTGTACATGTTTTCCTTGGGTTACTCCCTTAGGAAAATTTAGATGCAATCTTTTTCAAATCAAATGCATACTTTTAAAGTAGAATCCAAACTTCAACGTTTTGAATCTCTACAAAATCATTTTTACTACATGATGCAATGGGGGTTTTCCCTTTACAAGCTAGTATATAATTTGCAAATCACTTTTTATTTTCTCAAAAGAATTAGACATTATTTTTTTCTCCTTTTCATAATATTAAGTTATCTTTCAAGGACTCATTTTCCCTTTTTAACCTTTTATTATGAGATTGCGAATCTCATATCTATGTTGTAATTCCTCAAAGAAATGTGCTAGTTCATCCATAGTGAGGTCATCATCATCAGAGTGTTATCAAGTGTTACCTTAGAAGCGTCGTCTCCTTGTGCCATGAAGCACATGTTGGCGGCGTCGTGCTCCTCTTCGGATTCCGACTCCGAATCATCCCATGTTGCGACCAAGGCTTTCTTCTTTCTTGCCCATTCTTGGATTGTTGCTTGTAGAGCGGGGCAATCGGCAATTAGGTGACCGATCTTCTTGCAATGAAAGCAAGGACCCGGGTTCATCTCTTTTCTTCTCGTACCTTCCTTGAGGCTTCCCTCTTCGGAGTTACTTTGCCGTCCCTTCTTGTAGAACATCTTGCCCACCTTCCGAATGAGCATGGCGAAGTCCTCATCGCAATCTTCCGATGAGTCATCCTCTTCGTGTATGGTAGGAGTGGCTTTGAGGCAATGGTCTTCTTCTTTGGTGCCTCCCTTTCTTCTCTAACTTTCATCTCCATCTCATGCGTCTTGAGATTTCCGATGAAGCCGGAGAAGTCCATCTCCTCTTTGTCATTAAGCTCCTTGAGTGTGGTCGCCTTGACTTCCCAAGCTTTGGGAAAGCTCTAATCACCTTCCTTATCTTTTGATCATTATCAATCTTGTCGCCTAAGGAAGAAAGAGCATTAGTTATTTTTGTAAAACGGGTGAGCATGTCATCAATGCTCTCATTATCAAACATATAGAAATTCTCATATTGAGAACGTAGCAAGTCAACTTTGGCTCTCTTGACTTGAGACGTTCCCTCATGAGTCACAATGAGTATGTTCCAAACCTCAAATGCGGATTTACAATTTATTATGCGTGCAAGGTCATCCTCATTCAATGCTTGGGTCAATGCATATTATGCCCTAGCATTAGCCTCATAGTCTTTGGAAGTTTCCTCGGACCATGTGCTCTCATCACTAGTGGGTTCAATGAAATCTTTGGTTATAGCCCTAGCTACCCTAACTCCTAGGGATTTAAGGAAGAGATTCATTTTCACTTTCCAAATGGGGAAGTTTAAACCATCAAACTTGGGTAGGATTTAATGCTAGAAAAGTCCATGGATGATGCCAAATGAATGCACAAGCAAATGTATGCAACAAAAATGTATATAGCCAAATATGGATCTCCTAAGGTTGTTAGACCTAAGTTGTAGGGTTAGCTCTGATACCAATTGAAATCACCTAGAGGGGGGGTGAATAGGTGATGGCTATATGAAATATGGCATTTTGCCGAATTAAAACTTTCACACACAAAATAGCACAAATACAGACTTGCAATAATACCAACAATTAAGGTGCAAGAATTGAAAGGAGTAGAGTTAGAGAAAATTGATCAAACGCAAACGCAAGGATGTGTTTCCGAGGTTCGAGCCACGCTCTACGTCCCCGCCTTCACACTTGAAGGATTTGCACTACTATCGTTGATCCCACCGGATCGCCAATACAAGGACACACTTGTCCCTTATACTTGTGATGCCGCAACACCACCCGAAGCTCACTAGCTCCCTTGAGGCCGATGCCTCTACAACTTCACTCCAAGAAAAATGAGTGATCACACTTGATCACTTTACAAAAGCTCACTTGCACAATCCTAGAACCAATATGTAGATGTAAAGCTTGGGATTGTGGTGTGCAAAATCTAGAGAGAAGCTAGAGGAATAGGCTACAAGTTGGGTGTTGGGAATTTAGGCTTTGGAAAATCTTTTATGAAGGAAAGCTTTGAAAATCTTTGTAAAACTCTTATGAAATATTTTGCAATGGTTTTCTAATCATATGAGGTGACCCTCTATTTATAGGGGTCAAAAACAGCCTCAAAACTCGTTGGAGACAAATCCCAAAAAGAAAAACAGTCAGAAAAACTAGCTGTTGGATCTGTCAGAACTTTTGACAGATTCCGGTCGACCGGTCGGTCGACCGCCAACGGTCAAAATATGACCGTTGGGGCTCATCGGTCGACCGTGTCGGTCGACCGAAAACTCCTGTGAAGGCAAGTGAACATCGGTCGACCGGGTCGGTCGACTGATATAGACGTGCACAGTATTGTGCCATCGGTCGACCGGGCCGGTCGACCGTCACTGTGAGTTCTGAAAACAGAACTTCCAGAACCAGAAAACTTGGATTTTGGTTTTGGGTTTCGGGTAAGATTTTGGAACTTGTAAAAACATGATATAAGCATGTGTCATACTTCAACATGTTAAAAATAGTTTGATAAAATTCTTTGAACACAAACTTGTTTTTTCAATGAAAATGTTTTTCCAAACTATTGTTTTTCTAAAAACCGTATTTTCAAATATGTTCTCTTTTAAAAACTAGTTAGAAATGGAATTGAAAAATCTTTTTGAAGCCATGAACCTAACTAAGAGGTGTGTGTGTGATAATCCCATAGCTCTACTTCTAATATCTAGCTTTGACAAAATATCTAAAATAAAAATAAAAATACAAAGCTTGTTTTCTTCAATGTCTTGATCTTGTCTTGATATTGTCTTGATCTTCATATCATCATCTTGATCCCAAAGCATCCTAGTTGTGCATAGCTTGGGAATCTTCATTTTGCGGCGTCCAAACTTGTGAGTCTTTTAGCGAGCCTTCAAAAACTTATTTCTTGAGCCTGAAATCCTTTTAAACAAGATTATTAAATACATAACTAAATATGTTTTGCTATCATCAAAATAACCGGGATAATGCCTTTGGGCCAACAGTTTCAGTCCTATTTTTTCAGCTTCTTGATGAAGCTATCATTCTCGCTTGATTAAACAGACTTTCCCATGCAGGGTTCCTATCTTGATCTATTGAATCTGCCTGTTAAATCTGCCAAGTAGGCAAGATTGGGACTTAGTCTCTTCAAGGTCGAGCCAGTCTTGCCATATAGGTGGGGCTATAGACTATGTCCCTCAGGACCAGTCTGGCTTAGCCATATAGGCGAGGCTAGGACTTGGCCCTTTTTGATGCTCCTTCAGTCTAACTGCCTAGGCGGAGCTAAGACTTGGCTTACGCTGAGCTAGCCCATCCTCACTGTTCAAGCAAGGCTATCCTCTGCGTAATTGAAGCACCACTGGATTGCTTCGCGCAAAGAATTGACTTAGCGTTTCATCTTTGCAGTTTCTCTTTGATTTATTGCTAACCTGTTTCCAATTTAATTACAGTGACTGTGCCTGCCAGTCTTTTATCTTGATAAAGAGACCAGAGACTTGCCTCTTGATCTTGCAGCTGAAACTTTAATCCTAAGCAGGAGGAACATACTGAAGCAATTGATGCGTGTTCCAAGAAGAGGTTGACAGTTGCTTATCCGAGATGATCTACTTCGGGAAGGGGCTGGTAGTCGCTTATCTCAGATGATCCACTTCGGGAAGGCAGACGTTACCTGTAAGGTCTCGGATCCTTTCTTTGCCAATTTTAATCAAAGAAGCCGGCTTTCTGTTGCAACCAGTCCTTTGCCAATTTTCATTAAAGAAGATCCAGCTTCTTTATGGCAAAATCTGCCATTATGCGAAAGATTACGGCCTGTGCAGGAGAAGGCTTTCATGTCCAGTTGGTTTGGCTTGTCACCTTAGAACTAGATAGGACAGCTTGTATGCCTTTGGAGCAATGATTCAGTTGTACAAAGACCACCTTGATGTAGCTTCAATGTAGCTTCCCTTTTGAATCAATAAAATGTTCATTTTCTGCTTATCTGCTCTGTTTCCCTCCTCCTTTTGAATTTTGAAGGCAATTGAATGGACCGACGGGGCTAAACTTCCTGCGAAGTTAAAGACGAATCCCAGCTAAATCAGGAACGAACTTCCAGCGAAGCTAGCTTGAATTCTCTGCAAAGTTAGAGCCGAGCTCTCAGCGAGGTTAGGTTCATCTTTCAACGAAGTTACTCAAACGTCGCATGAGGTTGACGTTGAACTCACGGCGGAGTTAGCCCTTAGCGGGGCTAAAGCAACGCTTCTCGGGAAGCCGCTTACGCGCCATTTCAAATTAATTCAAACGACTGCCTGCTCTCCTTTGAGGAGGCAAAGTTTAGGCAATGATCAGCCTATAAAAGCCCATCGGACTGAAAGAGAAGGAATGACTTCTCTTTGAATTTTCAGAAACTCCAAACCTCTTCTTCTTCTTTCTCCTTCGTTTGGAATTCAAGGACTTTTTCAGTTCTCTAATGGCTCCCAAAAGACGGGCAGGAAAAGAGGTAGCAACCACTACGACGGAGGGTCTTCTCCTCCTCCGATTATCGACCGACCCCTATCGCAGGTAGGGATCTTTCCCTTTTGCTCAGAGATTTTTCATCTCTCTTTTAAAGTCAATTTCTGGCTATCTTCCGATGAATTCAGAGCGATCAATCATGATGTCGTGATCTTAGGGAGTTCAATTCCCTGAAATTTCCTTGATTTCTTTATTAGGAATTAAGGACCGAAGGGGTTTCTTCTCCCTTCTATGCGAAGCTAACCCTTAGGCGATTCATATCCTGTCGAATGATAAGATGCGAAGCTAACCCCTCAGAAGCGTAGCTGAAAAGGACCTTAATGCCCTTAAAATAATTTTTAGGCAACAGTACCTTTCTGACGAAGTTAGCCCTTGAGGGTTTCTTCGTATTCTGTTATCTGAGGTCAAGCTTCCAGAGTGAAACTAATACTTGGATATTTTTTCGCATTCTGCCTTCATGTGGAGTGCGGAGTTAAGCTGCTGCTATGAAGCTGAGCTTTGGGGCGAAGCTAGCGTTAGGCCGCTTTCACTCGGAGAAGCTATGCTTTAACAAAAATTATATTCTTGTTTTAGCTTTCCTTCAGCCGACGAACTAATCATAGTTTCTCCTTATTTTTGCAGTGCATTATACTCCTGGTCCTCTGAACAGTCTCTTTGGAACAGTCAGGGGGCTGGATGGCAATGTTAGCCTGCAGTTCCAAGGGCAGCTTCATTATTCAGCGAGCGGAGGCTCCTGTCGGGATGCACTTATTCATGCTGGGGATCAGCGCACCATGATAGGAGCATCTAACTACTGCTCCCCTTGAAGATTCCGACTGAAGAATCTATCGAAAGCTCAGCTTCATGTTTTGAGATGCAGCGCCAGACAATGATCACCAGCTGCTAGCCATAGAGGGGCAGTGCATTTTCAACTGGATGGCGAGAAGTATTATCTCCTATCTAGCAAGCGCCACTTTCCCTTATCCTTCTTTCAATGTGTGACGAGGGCTCGAAGATGCAGTGGCAAGTGACGCAGACTACCGATTCCGTTCACGTGGAGAAGTTAATAGCTCCGTCCCCGGTTACACAAGGGCGGGTCCTCCTCGTTGCATATTGTGTCTCCCCCTCGTTGCATATTGGGTCTCCCCCTGGGAACGTGCTTCCGGACATCCCAGTGGGAGAAAATCTCGCGTGGCTCAGACTTTTGGAAATCAGTTCTTTAAGGCTCATGGTAATTATCCAGCCACTGATTTCAGGAACCCTGCGTAGATTCATCCTCCTAAGGCATGGTGGAGGGACTTGACTTTATATGTCCTTCCCCATTTTGAGAAGAGAGGCTGGGACTTTGCGAGGCCGTCATGGCGACCTGTTACGGCATTCAGATGAGTGTAGCGAACTTTTATGCTATTTTTGAGTTGTACTGCTCGGCTACAGGGACCTTCTTCACCCCTGTTGGCGAATTGGGCATGGCTTTGCACGGATGTGGGAAGTCTCTGCTCTGCCTTTGGGGTCTCTCCCATATGAAGAATATTCTCGTGCGAGGTGGAATTGGAACTTCTGGAGAAGAAGGAGCCCACCTTGTTTGAGACTTACCGGGAGTTGATGTGCCCACCTTTACATTTGCTCAAGCATGCATGGGAGCCATAAGGGAGTTTCATGCAGTTTGAAGAGCTGGGTGAAATTATTTGTTCCCTGACCTGGAAGGTACTCCTGAAGTGGCTCACTGTGGAGTTGCAGATGAAGACATCTTTCGCAGGATGCAAGAGCACTCTCAAAGGAATTTGATTTTGGAAGGAGATGACAGATCATATGAGAAAAGTGATATCTTCGGAGTTTCCACCATCAGGCTCGTCGACCGATGTCCGGAAGGCACGTTTAGCTGGCTTTTTAACGGTTTGGCTGAAGAGATGCGTGGTGCCATCTCCGTCTAGCGACGTTATTCATCCGACCGTCTTATTGCCGGTTGTTCATTTAGTCCACGATTGTTCTCTCGGACTTCTTCAGCAATGGTGTGTTGTATTCAAAGAGGCCTTCGTGCATTGACGGAGCTTTCTGTAGGCCACCAACGACGAAGCGGGGAAAGGGGGCTATCTTGCCTCGTGACGGCCAAACCCTAGATTGGTTTGCCATATACTTATTTGATGGCATGGTTTGCCCTGCACTGCCCCTCCATCATCCAAGCCGGTGAGGAGCCCCAGAAGGTGTTCGAATGGCGCTTCTCCGTCGATTCGAGGGTGTTCGTGGTCACGGACTTATGTGGTCGCGGTCCGCAAACTGCGTGCCGTCATGACGTCTACAGCCTTTTTCAGTGCTTTCCCTACATTCGCGATGCAGCTATGGTGAAGATTTTAGGATGTAGGGGAAGGCAGACGTCGTTGAGTCAGGGAGTCTTCGAATGGCTGGTTAGCATCCGGCCATCTCACTTGTTGTATAGAAGCAGGACACCTATTACCTAGAGCCCTATGTTCCGAGTCAGTTTTGCTCGTCAATTTGGGTATAGACCAACTGTATGTAGGCAATCCGAACAGCAGCCTGACCTTCATGGGGAGCCTCATCGATGGAGCTCGTGCTTGGCGGTTTTATATTGCTGCTGTACTGAGGCGCGGCTGTGCATGCCGCTAAGGACTCCGAACCTTCAAACAACTTTGGAGTTCTGCCAGTGGTACAGAACTTCAAACTCCACACCAACTAGGTTTTCTATTAATTCCTTGGTGTGAAGTTGATCTCTCAGCGGCTGAAGCGGAAGTTCACTGAGAAGAGCGAGGGTAAGAGGGTTCGCGTTCCAGGCCTCGGGAATTCATTGGTGTTGATGATAGCGAGACCTTAGATGCAGGAAGTCCTCGCTTTGAAGTGGATACAGGTGCTGAGGCTCCAGCATCTGCTTCTGGTGGGGTAGGTACAACCCCCGTGGAACATGTTGATGTGGAAGAAGTGGAGGAAGAAGATCCTGACGTCCACTTCAAGTGAAAGCGGGAAGGCGGCTCTCGTAGGAAAAGGGTAGTGAAGAAGTCTCGTCACTACGCTCCTACTGTTATTGCAGAGGGCGAATCATCTGCAGTGCCTCCTCCTCCTGCTCAATTAGTCATTAAGCTGTCGGCTCCTAGGCAAACCGCTAGTAAAGCTATTCCGGACCCCGAGTAAGATCAGCTCCGTTCTTGCAATACACTCTTATATTTCCAAACAGCTCATTGTTTACTTCATGACTCAGGAACCGAGGCGGTGAGGGACCCGGAGCTGAGGTACAGGAGAACTGGGAGAGCATTATGATCCCCTGTTTACTTATGGAGAAGGCGATGAGGCTAGCTATTTTGCCGTCTCGAAAGAATCTGGAGGTGATGCGGCCGATGTAGGTCCTTCAGGCGTTGACCTCAAAAGGAAGCCCCATGGCCTCCAGCTCTTTTGGGTGACCACAGAGGGTTCAGCGAGTGAAGGTGGGCCGGCCGGCCGTGTTGACTCTGCCAAAGACTTTCCTATGGAGCCTTAGAGGACTGATGTCGCGGTCGAGGAAGTTCGGAGAGAACTACTGCGGCCAGGACGACTGAGGCGATATCATCTTTTGGTAGTGCTTTGACCTTTTGTGAGTAATTCTTCTCGTGATATTCATTATGCCTTGCTTAAACAGAATCTTGCTACAGGTGTTCCGCCTCTGGGTGCATTGACTTCGAGGAAGCCATTCAATCTTTTTGAGGGAATCCGAGGTGAAGTAAGTACTTCGACCATGGCGGATGCTGCTGAGTTGGATGTCTTGTATCATGGCTTACCTTCCTATCAGCCCGAACCGGCCAGAGGAAGGGGATTGAGGGAACAGTAGTCACAGAACCAACCTCACTTCCAACTATATCGATAAGAGAGGTGCCATTGGTTTTTTCAGTGCCGCCTATCTTGCCAAGTGTGGAGCTGAAGGTGATTACCATCTCTTACTTATCTGACACTGGTGGTTGAGCCAGCTCTCCCAGAAATAGTTTTAGCCCTACTTCGATTGTGGCTAGTGTACTGGTTTCAATGAGGACTTCTCCAAGATCACCGGCGATCCCTTATGTTGCTCCAGCCAGTACTTCTACTATTCCTTCCACAGTTATGTCAGTGAAACCGTGGAAGCTTTGTCTTCAGAGGCTGCTCGTTCACCGGGAGTAGTTTAGGGCGAGAATGAATTCGTGGCTGAGCTAGTTGACAGCTTTTATAAGGGCTTGAAGCGCTCCATTGCTTTGGTCTGGAAGGGCTCAACTACCTCTCATTCTATGCTCTAAGGTGGTCCTCTCTCGAAGTATTGACAGCATTCGGACTTTGGAGGGATGACCAGGTTGCGACATTGGAGCTTCTGGTGGACAGGCTTGAAAGGGATGTGGACGAATGGCGCCATCTTAGCCATTCAGATCTGGAGTCTTCAGTTAGTGAACAGCTTGCGCACCTTACTGCTCAAATGCATGAAGCCCATCTCGCCGCTCAAGAAGCAGCCAAGGCAATTTCCTCTGACTTGAAATCCTTGGAGATGAGGAGAGTAGAACTTGGGGACGCCATAGATGCTTCTAACAGCGTTTTTCTTGATGCTGAGGATAAGATTGAAAGGCCAAGGATATGATTAGGAAGGCTATCTTCTTTTGTCCAAAGCTGAACCGGTGCGTCTTGAATAATTGCTCGGCTAGAGCAGTTTAAGGCTCAAAATGATGAAGTCCTGCAGCAGGAGCTAGCACAGAGGGCAACTTTGATTGAAATTGAGGCTTGCCTGGCTCAGACAGTAAGCTTTAATGAGGCCGAATTAAGGTCGCAGGCACTTATCAGGGCTGCTGAGGAGAGGAAGAATAGGCTGGCCGTTCTTGAAGAACGGATCAAATCCTACGAAGCACCCTCGTAGCTTGTAATCCGAGCATCCTTGTATCCCTCTTTTGGAATTAATAAAAAGTGATTTTATCTAACTCCCCTGTTGCATTTTCAGCTAGTTTTATCTTCTGAATTTTCAATTCTTGCTGCTTCAAGTTGTATTGTAATCCTCAAAAGGAAGCAGAATAATGATATAACTAATCCAATCAATGGTGATAAGCTGATAGAGTTAGTCACACATTTGAGAAAATAGTCCTTACTGGACTAAAAGATGAGACTTGGCTATCTGTCGGTTCAGAGGTCGCAATGACATAACCGATTGAGAAGCCACCAAGCTCAAAATTTTGTCATATGATGACAAAGAAATAGTCCCTGCTGAACTGAAAGATGAGACTTGGCTATTTGTCGGTTCAGAGGTCGCGATGACGTAACCGATTGAGAAGCCACCAAGCTCAAATTTTGTCATTCAGAGGTGACGAACTGGACATGATGACAAAGAAATAGTCCCTACTGGACTGAAAGATGAGACTTGACTATTTATCGGTTCAGAGGTCGCGATGACGTAACCGATTGAGAAGCCACCAAGCTCAAAATTTTGTCATTCAGAGGTGACGAACTGGACATGATGACAAAGAAATAGTCCCTACAGGACTGAAGATGAGACTTGGCTATCTGTCGGTTCAGAGGTCGCGATCACGTAACCGATTGAGAAGCCACCAAGCTTAAAATTTGTCATTCAGAGGTGACGAACTGGACATGATGACAGAAATAGTCCCTACTGGACTGAAAGATGAGACTTGGGTATCTGTTGGTTCAGAGGTCGCGATGACGTAACCGATTGAGAAGCCACCATGCTCAAAATTTGTCATTCAGAGGTCACGAACTGGACATGATGACAAAGAAATAGTCCCTACTGGACTGAAGATGAGACTTGGCTATCTGTCAGTTCAGAGGTCGCGATGACGTACCGATTGAGAAGCCACCAAGCTCAAAATTTGTCATTCAGAGGTGACGAACTGGACATGATGACAAAGAAATAATCCCTACTGGACTGAATGATGAGACTTGGCTATCTATCATTCATAGGTCGCGATGACGTAACCGATTGAGAAGCCACCAAGCTCAAATTTTATCATTCAGAGGTGATGAACTGGACATGATGACAAAGAAATAGTCCATACTGGACTGAAAGATGAGACTTGGCTATCTGTCAGTTCAGAGGTCGCGATGACATAACCGATTGAGAAGCCACCAAGCTCAAAATTTTATCATTCAGAGGTGACGAACTGGACATGATGACAAAGAAATAGTCCCTACTGGACTGGAAGATGAGACTTGCTATCTGTCGGTTCAGAGGTCGCGATGACGTAACCGATTGAGAAGCCATCAAGCTCAAAATTTGTCATTCAGAGGTGACAAACTGGACATGATGATAAAAAATAGTCCCTACTGGACTGAAAGATGAGACTTGGCTATCTGTCGATTCAGATGTCGCGATGACGTAACCGATTGAGAAGCCACCAAGCTCAAAATTTGTCATTCATAGATTGACGAACTGGATATGATGACAAAGAAATAGTCCCTACTGGACTGAAAGATGAGACTTGGCTATCTGTCGGTTCAGAGGTAACAAGGACATAACCGATTGAGAAGCCACCATGCTCAAGATTTTGTCATTCAGAGGTGACGAACTGGACATGATGACAAAGGAATAGTCCCTACCGGACTGAAAGATGAGACTTGGCTATCTGTCGGTTCAGAGGTCGCGATGACGTAACCGATTGAGAAGCCACCAAGCTCAAAATTTTGTCATTCAGAGGTGACGAACTGGACATGATGACAAAAAAAGTCCTATATTAGACTGAAAGATGAGACTTGACTATTTATCGGTTTAGAATTCACAGGGACATAACCGATTGAGAAGCCACAAGCTAAAAATTTTGTCATTCAGAGGTGACGAACTGGACATGATGACAAAGAAATAGTCCTATACTAGACTGAAAGATGAGACTTGGCTATCTGTCGTTTCAGAGGTCGTAGGGACGTAACCGATTGAGAAGCCACCAAGCTCAAAATTTTGTCATTCAGAGGTGACGAACTGGACATGATGATAAAGAAATAGTCCCTACTGGACTGAAAGATGAGACTTGGCTATCTGTCGGTTCAGAGGTCGCAGGGACGTAACCGATTGAGAAGCCACCAAACTCAAAATTTGTCATTCAGAGGTGACGAACTGGACATAATGACAAAGGAATATTTCCACTGGGAAAAATCAGACTTGATTATTAACTCCATGGGGATTTTGATATCTCCTCGGATGTTATTTGGAAGAAATTGTCAGAGGTATATTGTTAACGTGACAACCAGAAAGTCTACTGAGGATTGATTATTAGAACCCGCTGGAAAGTTAGGAATAAATCCATAAGAGATTACATGTCAGAGGTGTCGTTAACGTGACAAAAAGAACTCCGTGGGGATTTGTAAAGCAATTTGTCAGAGGTGTGATGTTAACTTGACATGGATTCATTTACTGTTAGAGGTGCTTGAACGTAATAGTAATTTGAGTGGACCTGTCGTTCTGTTGAAGAGAATGACAAGTGGGGTTATTTACTAGGAATATTAGTTTTATCCGTTGGGGAGTAGATTATAGTCTTGTTACAAGAGTTTAGTGTTAACATGATAGGTTAGACTCATCATTTTGCAAGGGACATGAATACCTTATATGTGGTCTCACCATTCCATGGATGGAATTGGTAAGTGATTTTACAGAGGGAATCAAATGGGAACAGTCCCTTAGGATTTTTCGCAAATCCTCAGCCATCAACGGATTTGATATGCCTTTACCAACTACCGTTTGAGTCGGGCTAGCCATGCTATTCCCCTCAGCATGATGAGTTGTCAAGGACTTATGTTAGGCGTAAAGGCTAACATTTTCCTTTATCCTTAACGACGGAATCAAATGGGAACAGGTCCCTTAGGATTTTTAGCAAATTCTCAGCTGTCAACGGATTTGGTATGCCTTTACCAACTACCGTTTGAGTCGGGCTAGCCATACTATTCCCCTCAGCATGATGAGTTGTTGAGGATTTTATATTGGGCTTAGAAGCCAATGTTTTCCTCTAGCCTTATTCACTGAAGGCTTCAGATCGTGTCACATAAAGTGAACATTTCTGTATTCCACTGATGACCTCTAAATCTCACTAGGGATTAAAGAGTTAAGTCTAAACTTCATGGGAATTTGTCAGGTAGATCGACATTTCTCGTGGAGCGTCACCTTTCGTTCATCAAGACTTTGGTTCTCAGCTGATCTTCATGTCTAGATATGGAGTACAAACTTCATAGGAAATATATTAAGTAAATCGAGATTCCTCGTGGAGTTTCACTTTTGTTCATCATAATCAAGACTTCAGTCACAGCTGATCATCGAATCTGAACATGAATGTAGAAACATTAGAAAGGTCCTGCAAGGATGCATCACAAACCTTCTTCGATGAATTTGACTCGTTCAAGATCGTCGTGAAGCTGAATTGATTTGCCAAAGAAGAATGCAGAGATGGTTGAAATTGATTCCACCTATGGAAAGGGACTCCTTGAGGAGATGAAATAGTCAGACGAGTCCGACTTGATGATCAGAGGTGTAATGTTAACATGATCACGCATAGTGCTTCTTTGATCAGAGGTATAGTGTTAACGTGATCATGGATAGCACTTGTCGTTGATTGGTATCAGGAGCGTGTCACCATTTGGATTCGCTAGGCGATAAGCTCCACTCGAGTAGACTGCCTCTACTACGAAAGGTTGTTCTCATTTAGTTGGTGGAATGACATATTCCAACCCCCTGCGCGTTTTCTGACGTTGTTGGTTGTTGTATCTCATCTCGGGGTCTGGTTATACTGTCACAAGTTATTTGCCAGACCTAGTGCCGTCGGCTATCGGTTTCTCCTCTTCAGAACTGCTGAGAGAAGTGGCTGGTAAAGTGTCATCTACTGTGAAAGATATTGCAAGACTTGACTTTAGCTTTGAACTGACTTGAGTCCCATTGCTTTAGCCGTTGATGGAATAAGACCCATGACTTTTAGAAGTAGAGTTGACTACCCTCATACTCCCTTTTAGGATAGGAGTTAGCAGTGGCCTTTTTAAGTTCTGACTTCAGAGTCAAAACACCTACTTCGATCAGTGCTTGGATTTTATCTTTAAGGACATTGCACCTGCAAGTAGGATGATGAATCATCCTATGGAAAAGATAATAGTTGGGATCATTCGTTCGTCCCACTTCGTCTGGGCATCTAGCCTCTGGCAACTTGAGCTTGTTGCCTTTGTTGAGCAAGTGAAAAAGTGTCACCACATGCTCATCTTTGAAGGAGTATTTTCTTTGATACTCCGAAGTCCTGTTGGAGTTACCTTTCTTTGATCGAGTTCCTCCATATATTTTCAATGCTGATGTATCAGAAGATTTAGCTGTGTCATAGCTTTTATTATTGATTCTCACCTGCTTTTGGGGGTCTCAAACTTTTTAGCTGATTTTTCAGCTATCTCGGCTTGTTCAATAAGCTCCTTCTAAGTGTGGGCTTTGACGGCTCTCATGCGAACTTCCACTTGGTCTAAGAAGTTATGCCTGCACGTCTGTAAGAGCATGGGTAATGGCATCCCTGCTGGGCATATCAAAGATAAGCTTCTGAACCACTCGATGTAGTCACAGACAGATTCGCCCCTTCTTTTGCACGGTAGAGAGAAGTTTATCCATGGTTACCTCGGTATCGTCCTTATAGAAACAGAAAGAAATCGGGTTTCTAGGTCGATCCATGAATTGATAGAGCCCGGAGGAGACTCAGAACCAGTCAAATGCTACCCCTTTAAGGTGCCAATGGACAGTCTGGCCATGATAGCATCATTGTCTATAATTACCGGTCTGAGACCGGAAATAGTAGATGTGCTGGCTTGGCGAGCTCTTACCATCATACGTATGTAATGTTGGTGGTTTGAACTTTGGTGGGTATGGTACTGAATCCCATTCCATCAGGTATGGACGGACTGCCCCTACTTTCTTTAGTTCATCCCTCTGAGCTAGTGATGCAATCTGAGTTTGGATGCCTTAAGAACTTCAGCGTCCATAGAAGGGCTTTTCTTTGACTTCTCAATCTTTGGTTGCTCGTTGCTATGATGTTCTTCCTCATTTTGGTTACTCCCGGTATCATTGTTATTCTGGTTACTGAGGAGTTGAGCGAGCATCTGTTGAATGTTGTCCAAAGCTTTTTACTGGGTCTTGGAAGTTTGCTCCTGAGCTTCCCACCGTCGACGAAGGTCATCATTACCGTTATCAGCCATATTCACTGATACTCTATCTGTTCGCACCGAGCTGACTGTAGCTGAAGAGGCATACCCCGCTGTCTTTGTCCTCCTCATCAGACCATTAGACTAACCCTTTCATTGGTTCTGGTGACGCTATTACAGTTGAGGAAGATGGCTGTTCATAACTGTAGGGTATTGCGACTCTAGATCTGGTGTTTCAGAGACATCTTCTTTGTAGACCAAGACTTCGCCGAGGCCTGGCCTATAACCCGGATCTGGAGAACTAGGGGAGTGGCATGCGACGCTCGTTTGTCTCTACGCTGCTCTCGTTCTCTTCTGATCATGTTATGGATGCAGAGGGCAGATGCGATACCCTCCTTTTGCGATGTTTTACCGGAGCTTGCACCGACAGTCGGTCAAAAACTGATCGTCGACCTGGAGGAGTGTGGTGGGATTGGTCCTAGCCGGCAATAGACTAAGTGGACTATCACCAACTGACATCCCACTTGTTGACAACAGGAGGGAGAAGTCCAGAAAGGTCCCGACTTCTGTTTGCTTGTCAAGAATTCTCGCAAGTCAGACCCAGCTGGGCTTAAGCATTTAGCGCAGAGGCTCTGTAGGATTGCGGATAGGATGATGTCCTGTTCTTTCTTCATCACCGCAGAGGTGATTAGCACTAAATAGTGCTTTAGCTCTAGCTTCGCTGCTAAAAGCTTTAGAAATGCCCTTGGGTGCTGAAGCTGCATAAGCACCGCTATCAACACTTAGGGACAATTCCTTAGCTCCGCTGTGAAGAGCGAGCTTAGCGCTTGAGGAACTGGGGCGGAGCACGCTGTGGCGCTTTATCCGCTACCTTGCTGCAAAGGAGGTTAGCACCGCTGGGTGCTCTAGTCCTAGCCTGGCGGCTGGGAATTTCATGCGTACCCTGAGGTACTGTGTTTGCCACATATTCAGTAGGTTCGCTCATAAGAATGAGGCCGGCGCGAGGAGTTACTGTTCCAGAATTAGATGAAGGTATGATCGCCGTTGTAACTTCGCGGCTGACAGTCTCAACGAAGCAGACAAGCGTCTTGCCTTTTTCTTCGCGGAGAAGTGCACCTGTGGCGTAGCTACGCCTAAAGCTTCATATAGAGATTTCTGCTTTGACCTCCACATCTGCTTTGAAAAGGAGACTTAGGTTCGCAGGGAACCTGGCTAGCCACACACGAGGCTGAGAGGAGTTGGAAGGATTCTGCTTCCGAGTTCTGCTCCGAACCTTGGCCATCGAGACCTTTCTATGCTTTCATGTATGGAGCATTGGATCACCCCCAGAGAGGAGCTCTTCGAATTTTCCTTGGTCGAAGTGAACGACTAGGTTTTCAAAGGTAACAGGTCATGATTCTGACTTTTGCATTGCGGGTTTGTTTTCTTGTTGCGCCAGAGGACCGTGGTAGGCTCGTAGGGAGCCTTATCTGTCTTCACAGAGACTTGCTTCGAAGATTTAGCCAGAGGGGCTCTGGCCATACCGGCTTCCTTGAATTCAGAAGTAGACTTGAAGGTCTGTTCGTCGCATTATGACACTTGATTCTCAATAGTGGAGAATTTAGTCCCTAGCGGAGTCGCCATCTTGTTTTCCATTGATTTTATAAAGGCAAAACTTACAAAAAAAGGGGTCGAGGAGCTAAATTACAAGTAATTCTTTGCAGTAAGAGATTACAGGTAGATCTCCTCTGAGATTTCTGGGGAAGTGTGCCGATAGGAATCTGATCAGCGCACGATCACTTTATCCCTTTGAGATGCGATCGATCAGACAATCGGACTGCCGCCTGATGGGATTCCCTTCTCGCCTGGTTCAGAGAATCAGAGAACAGAAGGTCGGTAGAGCCCTTTTGTTACTTCTCGAGCTGCCTCCACTTTGGAAGTTCTTCTCGCCTAGTTTCGGAGATTCCTTGAGAGGGAGGAAGATTTTAGGGTATTAGCACCCTGATTAGAGAAGTAATTCTCTGAATTCTAAGAAGCAAGAGAGTAGATCTCTGCCTTTAGTCCTCTTCTCCTCTTTTCAGCCTCTGTCTCTGTGTGTGTGTCTCTTCGTATACCTCTGGTGGGCTATTTATAGGGAGAGCAGGGGTATAATTGTCCCCTTGAAAGTCTGAAAACAGATTGAGTCAATCTGTTTACATCTGGAAAGTAGCCTTGCCGCGAGGCTAGAATTAGCTTTTGTGAAGTTAGGAATAGCAAGTAATGTTGATCTCCTGATCTGCTTTGATTCTTTCCAAATAACTAAAAGATCTCCCTGATCTTCTTACTTGTTTTAGGAGAGTCAAGAGATTATGGTAAACAACTGCCAATTTGATCTCAGATTTGATCTCAATTAGATTTGACCTTGAATAGATTTGATCTCATCTGGAGACTTAATTGGTCAAAGGTGACCATAAAAGACCTGCAGCGGAGTTACTGCGTCGAGCTCGTAGCGGAGCTGGGGGAAGCGTCTGGCGAAATAAAAGAAAGCTCTTCAGCAGAGCTGGATACTTTTGTGGCGAAGCTACTAATTACCCTTTTGCGCAGCTGCATAGGGCTTTGGGCGAAGTTAACTGTCTGCGGAGTTAACTGAGCATCTCTCTAGCGAAGTTCGAAGGAACTCTCTCTGCGATGCTAAGCAATTTCAGCTTCTCATGCGAGACTAAGTGTTGAGCTAACTTAGTATCCTCAGACCTGCTTAGGCTTTCTCACGAGCTTTTCTTGTTTTTATTATCTGCTTCGCTGGATCAGTAGAGTCCAAGTTGCTAATTCGTCCCCTTCGAAATGGGTGAAGAACTGGTCGTCAGCTTGTCTGCCGCTTGTCTTTTGTAGATGTCAACAAGTTAGACGTTGTTCAGGCCAGTTAGGAATCTGATCTTTTTTAGAGTGTCAACAACATATAAGTCTTAAGATTATCAGAACTTACTCATTCCTAACTGAGTCTCTATTCAAAAAATTATTACCAATCAGGATAAGAATTAAATTTATATTTCTCATCTAGCCTATTATTTTACCCTAAGTCATATGCAACTTTGTGACCGTGAATGTTTTGACTAAGCATTCTTCAATTTTAAATCTTTTGCCTTATTATATTTATATTTAATGGTGACAATATCTTTTAGTCTTATTAAGCTTTCTAATTTGCCCATGTAACAAGTTTTTTAGTCGGTGACTTCCAAACTGGACGGTCTTAGGGTACCAGGTAAGAAAACACCCCAATGACTTAAGGACTCGAGCAAATAAGCCCACAAAACTACGGAGTTTATTTGAAATATTGGTAACTTTTTGGCGTGAATACTTATGCTTTATGAAGTACAAATACCTAACTTAATCAGAGGATTTTTAATAATAGATTTTTCTTTTATTTTTTATAAGACATAAGAATCTTTATTTTTGAGCCCTAAGCGTGTAAGTATATAAAGTATGCATATTTCATCACGGTAAAAATCAAGACTAAATTACTTTTCTAATTTTTCTTTCATAACTCTAGAAATCAAACAAATAGTCTTGTTTTGACCAAGTATAAGAAATCCTTATTAGATTCTCCTATTCCGTAAATTAACTTAATTTCTTGCAAAAAAAATAGGAAAATATTGTTTCACTTTTCAAAAGTTTTTAAAGCAAAGAAAATGTTAATTTTTTAAATTAAAAGAAAATCTAGGTTATGTTAGAACCCTCCCCACACCTATCTCATGCACTGTCCTCAATATATGAATGAATATATATGCATGATAAAGAAGAAAGGAAAGAAAAAAATGTCGCCTCAAGGTGGTAGTTTCGGTGATTGTCGGATGGGCCAAGCGTTGTTGCCCAACCATGTATGCATATTTCATCAAGGTAAAAATTAAGACTAAATTACTTTTCTAATTTTTCTTTCATAACTCTAGAAATCAATAAATAATCTTTTTTTGATCAAGTATAAAATCCTAATTATGATTCTCCTGTTCCTTAAAATTAACTTAATTTCTTATAAAAAAATAGGTAAAAATAATGTTTCTCTTTTCATAAAGTTTTCAAAAGCAAAAAAATATTATTTTTACAAAAATTAAAAGAAAACCTATGTTACGATAGAACCCTCCCCCACACCTAATTCATGCATTGTCTTCAATGTATGAATGAATACATATATGCATGAAAAACAAAAAAGGGAAGAAAAAATATTACCTCAAGGTGGTGGTGGTCAGATTGGGCCAAGCGTTACTGCCCAATCAAGATAATGTGGTGGTTCACGAAATTCACCTTTTATGACCTCTTTTCTATTTACATATTTACAATCCCTAATATGAATAAGATCATGCAAGATCCTAACTTGAAATTTATCCCGGTTATATGACCAATCTTGGAATATCATCACGGAGTCCTTATAGTCTATACCTACAATAGATTGGGCCAAGCGTTACTGCCCAGTCAAGATAATGTGGTGGTTTACGAAACTCACCTTTTATGTCCTCTTTTTTATTTACATATTTACAATCCCCAATATGAATAAGATCATGCAAGATCCTAACATGAAATTTTATCCCGGTTATATGACCAATCTTGGAATATCATCACTGAGTCCTTATAGTCTATACCTAGGTCCAACAATAGAATGTGATTTGATGAAATGGTTGACTTGAGTCAAGAAAGAAATGAATGAGAACCAACACTGACTTAGGTATATGACTCGAATCAAGTTTAAGTTCAAGAGTCAGTTTCAGTTCAAGAGGAGTCAAAATCAAAAATGAGATTAACATTCTTTTTCAACAATGGAATGCGACTATCCATAATAGGTGATTCATGTTCTAAATCTATGGGTATAAGAATCAATGTTGGCTCGAGAATTGGGTCCAAATCAGGTAAGGATATTAAAGTCAATATTGATTCGAAATTTAGAACTGAATCACAAAATTGAAGATCACAAGTTCAATTTCATTGAAATAAAATCTTGCCAATTCGTCTATGGTTTGGTATTGGTCAATGGTTTGATGAAATTGAATCTTGATTGAAGTTTTCAAGACACCATAATTCTTGGTCCCTATCAATATGGCTAGGAAAAATCTATGAAAAACACCTAGAGGGGGGGTGAATAGGTGTGATTGCTAATCTAAAAATTTTAACACTCTTAATGTGGAACCTAAAATCAAGTGAGGCTCAACTTAGTACAATTCAACAAGTGTAGCCGAATTCCCCTTGCGAGGCTCTGGACTAAACTCCTCTGATTCCCCTTGATATGGGTTGAGGCGCTATGTGAAGCTCTTGTTGGATGAGTACGGGATTGGCACACACAAGTATGAAATGGATGATATGAAGAATGATGCAAACACAATGATATATGGCAAGAATTACAAGCAAGCAAATAGTAGCACAAGAAAATTAAACAATATCACAAGTATGCAATAGAAAGCAATAAGGAGCTATTGAAAAGTAAAGCAAGAATTAGACGCAAAGGCAATCGCAAACAAAGTGATTTGTTTCGAGGTTCGAGCCACCGCTCTACTCCCCGCCTTCACCTCCGTGAAGGGTTTCCACTATCCACCGAGGACGCCTTTACAATTTGGTCTACCGAAGACCGAGCACCGAGCTCCACCGAGTACAAAGGACCTCTACCGAAGAGGTTGCTCCACAAGGAAAGGAATACAAGAACAAAGTGATCACAACAAGATCACTACACTCTTTCTCAAACTCTTTTACAAACACTCTCACTTCAATTACAACTTCACTATAGAATGAGTATTGAATTTTTGGCTCTATGAAGTGTGGTGAGAAAAAATTCAGTTGTAGAGTGATATTAGCAATCAAACACAACTGAAAAACTAGCTCAAAAAGAATTGGAATGAAGGCTTTAAAACTCTTTTCTTTTCTCTTTTGAAAACAACACAAACTTGAGGATTTTCTAAGTGATATGCAAGAGAGACTTCTCCTCTATTTATAGGGTTAAAAATAGTTAAAAACAATTTCTTTTGGTCTTATTTTCTCTGAAAAAGACCTGAAAAACACTGAAAAAGTCTGCCAAGAAATCAGATAAAAACAGATTTCAGAATTGCACAAAAGAGGAAAGAGACGTTGGGATTTTGCAGGCCTGGCGGTCGACCGGTCCGGTCGACCGCCAGCCCAGCAGCAGAGAGCCGTTGGCTCCCGGTCGACCGGTCCGATCGACCGTCCTAAAAGAGGAAACACAGTTTCCTTCTTCCGGTCGACCGGTCCGGTCGACCGAAAAACCCGAGAGCAATTTTGCTCTCCATCGGTCGACGGTCCGGTCGACCGACAGACATGCACAAACAGTGCATGTCCAGACACATCGCCGGTCGACCGGGCCGGTCGACCGAAGTTGCCTGAAACAGAAAACTGGGCTGTTTTTGAGTTAGAAAAATTTTGAGAAATATTTAAAAATACGTATAGCTAAGTATTATGCAGAAAATAGTTTATACACATGTTATATACAAGATTTTCAAGATATAAAACTTTTGGTACATGTATATATAAACTAAGGCATAAAACTTAGAAATAACCATTTTCAAAACATAGGAAATATATGAAACAAATGTGTGTGCAAATCCTAGAGCCAAATTCCATATACTCAAACTTTAACATTCTATTTCTTACAATAATTCTAAGACTTCAAGATCTTCAATAGGCTTCTTCATATGATCTTCAACACTTGTTCCTTGAGCCCAATTGGAGGTGACTTGAGTCCAAATCCTTGTATTTGTGAGAGAAGACTTCTAGAATGAATAGAAATCTGAAACACACTTAAACAACAAATGTTATTAGTACAAATAACTAATATGTTTTGTAATCATCAAAATACACTAATCATAGGTGATTGTAACCTTGGGCCAACAATCTCCCCCTTTTTGATGATGACAAAACATATAGGTTATTAAATAAACATGGAAGAGGAGTTTGAAAAACTCCCCCTCAAATAATACTATGTATAAAAATTGGACTATTGAAAGCACAATACATAAAGCATTCAATGTACAAAAGTTTTGTCAAAAACTTAAATAAACAAATTTTCTTTTTCTTCATAAAATAAACAAACTTTCTTTTTCAAACTTTCTTTTTCTTCATAAAATAAAACTCAAATAATATCAAAACTAAATATCAAACTAACTAAACTTATTCTCCCCCTTTTTGTCATACATCAAAAAGGGTTAAAATACCAATTGAAAATTTTTTTTTTTTTTTAAGAATCCATAATGCAAACATTCAACTCACCACAAATAAAAGAAAATCTAGCATAATCTAGAGGTTTAGTAAAATATCGGCGAGTTGAAAATCGGTAGAAACATAATCAATCTCAATATCACCTTTCTCATAATGATCTCTAAGAAAGTGATACCTAATGTCAATGTGTTTGGTTTTACTATGTTGATTTGCATTCTTTGTCATGTGAATAGTACTAGTATTATCACAAATATTTTAACATGATCAAAGTGTAAATCATAGTCAAGGAGAGTATGTTTCATCCAAAGAACTTGTGCACAACAAGCTCCGGCCGCAACATACTCCGCCTCGGCGGTTGATAGGGCTACCGAATTTTGCTTTTTGGAAGACCAAGATACAAGATAATTACCTAAGAATTGACATGTTCCACTTGTGCTCTTCCTATCTACCCTACAACCCGCATAGTCGGCATCCGAAAAACTCTTCATTTCAAATAATCCGTTTTAGGATACCATAAACCCATTTCAATAGTGCCCTTAAGGTATCTAATTATGCGTTTAACCGCAATTATGTGAGATTCTTTAGGACAAGATTGAAAACGTGCACAAAGACAAACGGAAAACATAATATCCGGCCTACTAGCCGTCAAATAAAGCAAGCTACCAATCATGCTTCTATAAAGTTTAATGTCTACACTTTTACCTTGTTCATCCTTGTCAAGCTTTGTTGTTGTTGCCATGGGAGTTTTGCTTACTTTCGATCCTTCAAGCCCAAATCTTTTGATTAGTTCCTTTGTGTACTTGGCTTGATTGATGAAGATCCCATCCTTCTTTTGCTTGATTTGGAGTCCAAGGAAATAGTTGAGCTCCCCCATCATAGACATTTCAAATTCATCCTTCATGCATGACTCAAAAGCTTTGCAAAGAGATTCATTAGTAGAACCAAAATAATGTCATCTACATAAATTTGCACAATAAGAATATCTTTTTCTACATATTTTGTAAACAAAGTTGTATCAATTTTACCTTTCTTAAAACCATTAGAAGTCAAGAATGAAGAAAGTCTTTCATACCAAGCCCCTAGGGGCTTGTTTCAAACCATAAAGAGCTTTATCTAATTTAAAAACAAAATCCGGATGTGTAGGATCAACAAACCCGGGGGGTTGTTCAACATACACCTCCTCTTCAATAAATCCATTTAGAAAAGCACTTTTAACATCCATTTGAAATAATTTGAAATCTTTATATGAGGCAAATGCTAGTGTCATCCGTATGGCTTCAAGCCGTGCTACGGGTGCAAAGGTTTCTTCAAATCGATTCCTTCGATTTGAGTGTAACCTTGGGCAACTAACCTAGCCTTGTTTCTAACTACATTACCCGATTCATCCAACTTGTTCTTAAGATCCACTTAGTACCAATTGTTGGTCTATCGTGGGGCCTAGGAACAAGGTGCCAAACTTGGTTGCGCTCAAATTGATTGAGCTCCTCTTGCATGGCTAGCAACCAATATGAATCGGCCTCGGCTTCGAGCACATTTTTGGGTTCAATATGAGAAATGAATGCATAGTTACCACAATAGTCATGAAGTCTAGAGCGAGTGGTTACCCCTTTTGATACTTCACCTATGACGAGGTCCTTAGGATGATGTGGATTGTATCTCCAATCCTTTGGTAGTGGTTGAGTAGGCTCCACCTCATGTGATTGATTTTCATTTCCTTGTGCCTCTTCCACTTTAGCTTTGCTTCCTTCATCATCCTTGGTTTGTCTCCCATAGTAGAAGCATCCTCCAAGGTCACTTTCTCCAAACCTTCATCCAATGCATCTATTTCTACAACATTCTTAACAAACTTGTTAGATTCCTCAAACTTAACATGAATAGACTCTTCAATAGTCAAAGATGATCTAATGAAAACTCTATAAGCCTTACTAGTGTTTGAGTAACCTACAAAAATAGCCTCATAAGATTTAGGATCAAATTTTCCTAAATTATCTTTTGTGTTTAAAACAAAACATTTGCATCCAAAAACTTTGAAATAAGAAACATTTGGTTTTCTAGAAAAGTACATTTCAAAAGAAGTTTTAGTAGTATTTTTACATAAGAAAACACGATTTGATATGTAGCATGAAGTATTAACGGCCTCGGCCCACAAATAATGTGGTAGACCGTATTCACTAAGCATTGTCCTAGCCATCTCTTGTAATGTTCTATTTTTCCGTTCAACTACTCCATTTTGTTGTGGAGTTCTAGGACAAGATAGTTCATGCTTTATTCCATGTTCATCACAAAAGTGGTAAAGGGTTGGTTAATGAATTCACCTCCTCTATCACTTCTTATTCTCAAAATCGAACATCTTTTTCTTTTTCAACTCTTTTCTTAAAAGTTTGGAAATACGAAAATGCTTGGCTTTTATGTTCAAGAAAGAAAACCCAAGTAAACCTTGAAAAATCGTCAACCAAAACATAAGCAAATCTATTCCCACTTAGACTTTTGGTTTGTGTAGGGCCAAAAAGATCCATATGGATTAACTCCAAAGGACGTAATGTCATGATATCCTTAATTAACTTGAAAGAAGACTTAGTTTGTTTCCCAAATTGACATGCGTCACAAACTCGGTCCTTTTCAAGATTCAAGCAAGGAATACCTTTCACCATTTCCTTTGTATTTAACCTAGAAATGTGATCAAAAGAAATATGCCCTAATCTCCTATGCCACAACCAAGAGTCATCATCGAGGGCTTTCAAACAAGTAATATTACAAGACATATTTAACATATCAATCATATAAACATTACTTTCACGAAAACCGAAAAATACACAAACATTAGAAGTTCTATCAATAACTTTACAAGCAACATTATCAAAAACAATATCAAAACCTTTATCACAAAGTTGACTAACACTCAAGAGATTATGCTTGAGGCCATCAACTAAAACTACATTTTCAATTAAAGGAGAGGTGCCAAGTTTTACATTACCAATACCGATGATTTTACCCTTGGCGTCATCTCCGAAGGTGACGGTGCCACCTTCATGATATCTTGATAGGGTTGCAAAATTGTTGATGTCCCAAGTCATGTGCCTTGAGCAACCGCTATCAAGATACCACAATCCTCTACGTCGTTGGGATTTGGAAGGTACCTACATCATTTAACATAATTGTTGATTTTGGTACCCAAACTTTCTTGGGTCCTTGAAAGTTAGTGCCTCGAACCCAAACATTATGACGTGATACATTTAATCTATCATAGAAAAAATTGGCTAAGTGCCCTTTCCGTCCACAATGTGAACATGAGAACACTCTACCATACATGAATGCATGATGTGTATGTGTAGTGTGAGCATGTTTTGGGGTTTTGCCATGTTGTTTAGGTTGTGTAGCATGAACATGAACATGAGCATGAGCATTTTTCTTTGGGGCTTGTTTCTTAGGAAACATAGCCTCAATTTTTTTTTTGTTAAATTCACAATCTTTCAAAACAACACTTAATGAGTCTAATCTTTCCTTAAGCATAGAAACTTCATTTGAATCAATTAGTGGGGCCTTACCTTTGCAAGAAATCTTATATTTTTCAAAATCATTTTTGGTAGTGGCAAAGTGGAAACCAAATCATCTTTTTCCTTTGTAAGAGTGAAAACTTGAAGACTTAAAGATTCATTATCCTTTTTCATTTTAAGATACTTTTTCTTTAAGAAATCATAGTTTTGTGACAACTCAACAAAAGCCTCTTCTAACACATCCATAGAAAGTTCATTATCATGAGAAGGGGAAGAGGTTACCTTGCTTGTGCCTTCATTAGCCATGAAGCACATGTTGGCGGTGTCTATTTCTTCCTCGGATTCGGTCTCCGAATCCCAAGTTGCCTTCATAGCCTTCTTCTTGTAAGGCTTCTTTGAAGTGGAGGGCTTAGCTTTGTCCGGACACTCCGCAACAATGTGTCCGGGCTTTTGGCAATTGAAACAAGTGATCTTTCTTTCTTCTTTGCCTCCTTGCCATCTTCTTCTACCTTGATACTTCGCCTTGTTGTACATCCTCCGGACATTCTTAACAAGGAGTGAGAGCTCCTCATCATCTTCTTCTTCATCATCTTCATCGGAGTGTGTAGCTTGACTCTTGAAGGCGATAGTCTTCTTTTTGGAGGGAGCCATATCCTCCCTTGCTTTCCTTTCCATCTCATGGGTTTTGAGGTTCCCAATGAGACCTATAAGCTCCATCTCTTCATTGTCGTTGAGTTCCTTCAAGGTTGTTGCTTTAACTTCCCATGAAGGAGGAAGAGCTCGGATGATTTTCCTTACTCTTTGATCATTGTTGATATCTTCACCTAAAGAAGAGAGTCCATTAGTAATCTTGGTAAATCTTGTAACCATATCATCTATGGTTTCATTTTCTTGCATGCTAAATGTTTCATATTGGGACCGAAGAAGGTCAATCTTAGCCTTCTTTACTTGTGAGGTCCCCTCATGTGTGACTATCAAATGTGACCAAATCTCATATGCGGATTTGCAATGGATAACCCTAGAAATGTCATCATCATTAAGGGCTTGTAGAAGTGCATAGTGAGCTTTGGCATTGGCATCGAATTCCTTAGTCTCTATTTCGGACCAAGTGGATTCGTCACCGGGGGGTACACTAAAGGACTTAGTCACGGCTTTTGCAACTCGGCTACCTAGAGATTGCAAAAACACGGTCATCTTAACTTTCTATATGGGAAAGTTAAGTCCATCAAACTTAGGAGGGGTCTTAATTCCATCGGCCATTTTTACTATATGAATATGAATGAAATGATTAGCAAATTAGGATCTTCTCTAAGGTTGTTAAACCAAATCCTAGAGTCCAAGCTCTGATACCAATTGAAAAACACCTAGAGGGGGGTGAATAGGTGTGATTGCTAATCTAAAAATTTTAAACTCTTAATGTGGAACCTAAAATCAAGTGAGGCTCAACTTAGTACAATTCAACAAGTGTAGCCGAATTCCCCTTGCGAGGCTCTGGACTAAACTCCTCTTGATTCCCCTTGATATGGGTTGAGGCGCTATGTGAAGCTCTTGTTGGATGAGTACGGGATTGGCACACACAAGTATGAAATGGATGATATGAAGAATGATGCAAACACAATGATATATGGCAAGAATTACAAGCAAGCAAATAGTAGCACAAGAAAATTAAACAATATCACAAGTATGCCATAGAAAGCAATAAGGAGCTATTGAAAAGTAAAGCAAGAATTAGACGCAAAGGCAATCGCAAACAAAGTGATTTGTTTCGAGGTTCGAGCCACCGCTCTACTCCCCGCCTTCACCTCCGTGAAGGGTTTCCACTATCCACCGAGGACGCCTTTACAATTTGGTCTACCGAAGACCGAGCACCGAGCTCCACCGAGTACAAAGGACCTCTACCGAAGAGGTTGCTCCACAAGGAAAGGAATACAAGAACAAAGTGATCACAACAAGATCACTACACTCTTTCTCAAACTCTTTTACAAACACTCTCACTTCAATTACAACTTCACTATAGAATGAGTATTGAATTTTTGGCTCTATGAAGTGTGGTGAGAAAAACTTCAGTTGTAGAGTGATATTAGCAATCAAACACAACTGAAAAACTAGCTCAAAAAGAATTGGAATGAAGGCTTTAAAACTCTTTTCTTTTCTCTTTTGAAAACAACACAAACTTGAGGATTTTCTAAGTGATATGCAAGAGAGACTTCTCCTCTATTTATAGGGTTAAAAATAGGTTAAAAACAATTTCTTTTGGTCTTATTTTCTCTGAAAAAGACCTGAAAAACACTGAAAAAGTCTGCCAAAATCAGATAAAAAACAGATTTCAGAATTGCACAAAAGAGGAAAGAGCCGTTGGGATTTTGCAGGCCTGGCGGTCGACCGGTCCGGTCGACCGCCAGCCCAGCAGCAGAGAGCCGTTGGCTCCCGGTCGACCGGTCCGGTCGACCGTCCCAAAAGAGGAAACACAGTTTCCTTCTTCCGGTCGACCGGTCCGGTCGACCGAAAAAACCCGAGAGCAATTTTGCTCTCCGTCGTCGACCGTCCGGTCGACCGACAGACATGCACAAACAGTGCATGTCCAGACACATCACCGGTCGACCGGGCCGGTCGACCGAAGTTGCCTGAAATAGAAAACTGGGCTGTTTTTGAGTTAGAAAAATTTTGAGAAATATTTAAAAATACGTATAGCTAAGTATTATGCAGAAAATAGTTTATACACATGTTATATACAAGATTTTCAAGATATAAAACTTTTGTACATGTATATATAAACTAAGGCATAAAACTTAGAAATAACCATTTTCAAAATATAGGAAATATATGAAACAATGTGTGTGCAAATCCTAGAGCCAAATTCCATATACTCAAACTTTAACATTCTATTTCTTATAATGATTCTAAGACTTCAAGATCTTCAATAGGCTTCTTCATATGATCTTCAACACTTGTTCCTTGAGCCCAATTGGAGGTGACTTGAGTCCAAATCCTTGTATTTGTGAGAGAAGACTTCTAGAATGAATAGAAATCTGAAACACACTTAAACAACAAATGTTATTAGTACAAATAACTAATATGTTTTGTAATCATCAAAATACACTAATCATGGGTGATTGTAATCTTGGGCCAACAATCTAGAATAGTCAAAGATTGGGTAGGAAGAGTTTCTCCATTCGTATACATGTTCTCCAATTGATTAATTCTTTTTTCTAGCCTATCGATGGACTGAGTAAAAGAATTTTGGCCTTGAATCATGTATTCCTTACTATATTCAAAGTCACATGATTCTTCTTGTTATGATGGGACTTAAAAAATGGAGTAAGGGTCTTAGATTTGGGAATTTTGTGGGATACTTGAGTCTGTTGAGTTTTGAGATTATAAGTACTCAAGTATGGCTTCCTCACTCGTTTTATTGTCAAATCCTTCTTCTATAGGTTGATCAGAAAAAAAGAAGTATATGAAGATGATTGTTAGAAAGGTGATTGATAATATGACTCGGGTATCCCACTGACTTGGTGAAGAGAGGTGATTATTTTTCATTGATTTGAAATTTAGGAAAACTTAACAAAAATCAAAAAGGTTTACAAGTAATAATGAAAAATTATAAGAACTCTCTTCTAGAGTTTTCTGGGGAAGTGTGCTGGTAGAAGTCTGATTATCTCAACAAAACCATGTCACGCCCTGCTTCCCAAAATACAGAATACAGGTACGTGACAATGGCCAGCAGATACTCACGAAGAGTGAAATCTCTTCCATGAGTATCTTAGAGTCTTGGGAGAGAAGGTACGCATGCCCACGCAAGGTGTGTGATTCGCCATGGGGTCATGCGCGGCCGTCGATGGCGGATCTCGCAGACGACGACGGAGGCTCGCGGACGACCACGGACTCTCGCCGAAGAGAATCGGCTGCAGTGCAAAGAGGAAGGGATGCGGTTGAGGAGTCGGCCACACGCGCGGCTCGACGGAGAAGTTGCGGACTCGATGAAGAAGTTGCAGACTCGACGACGGAGGATGAAGATGGCCTGCGGAGCTCGCCGGAGAGGATGTAGGTCTCCTCGCGCTTGCCGGCGGAACGCGGTGGGTGTTCCAGCGAGGCCGGAGTGCCCGGGGAGAGACGTAGAGCTCGACATAGGGGAGCGCGCGGAGTGCGGGGCGTTGGTGCGCAAAGGCGTGGTAGCGAGGAGGCGCGCTGCCTGTACGCGAGGAGGCGCGCTGCTTGTACGCAAGGAGGAGGGGAAAGCTCGATGTGGCTGTGAGGTGGTGGAGTTGGCCATGGGTTGTTGGGTTCTCACGCAAGTAAGGGAGATGGAAACTCACGCAGGTTATGCGCGCGGGTGTACACGGCCGACGACGGCGAAGGCAGAAGCCGCGGAGCATGATGATGGCCCGCGGGGCTCGCCGGAAAGGATGTGGGCCTGATTGTATATATGGCATATAACTAACCTGGCTCTGATACCAATAAAACCATGTCACGCCCCGCTTCCCAAAATACGGAATACAGGTACGTGACGATGGCCAGCAGATACTCACGAAGAGTGAAATCTCTTTCATGAGTATCTTAAGCTGTCAATAACAAGCAGGATAGCCCACATATATGCACATACAACCAAGCACAGGGATAAAATCACATATATGAAAAACTGAATCATAAACAATATCATCCACTATATCTGAATAAACAAGTCAAGGAGAAAACTGAACTCACCGGAGAACAGTGAAACCAGAATATGATCTACGAACAACTCTCTATACCAGCTTCCTGATCTAAATACTGAAAAATAATATAAAGGTCCGTCAGAAGCGGACTAGCAAGAGTACACGAAGCAGGAAGGAGAGAATATGAAAATGTAGTAACTGTTGGCCCAAGGTTACAATCACCCATGATTAGTGTATTTTGATGATTACAAAACATATTAGTTATTTGTACTAATAACATTTGTTGTTTAAGTGTGTTTCAGATTTCTATTCATTCTAGAAGTCTTCTCTCACAAATACAAGGATTTGGACTCAAGTCAACTCAAATTGGGCTCAAGGAACAAGTATTGAAGATTATATGAAGAAGCCTATTGAAGATCTTGAAGTCCTTAGAATCATTGTAAGAAATAGAATGTTAAAGTTTGAGTATATGAAATTTGGCTCTAGGATTTGCACACACATTTGTTTCATATATTTTCTATGTTTTGAAAATGTTTTTTTTCTAAGTTTTATGCCTTAGTTTATATATACATGTACCAAAAGTTTTATATCTTGAAAATCTTGTATATAACATGTGTATAAACTATTTTCTGCATAATACTTAGCTATATGTATTTTTAAAATTTTTCTCAAATTTTTCTAACTCAAAACAGCCCAGTTTTCTGTTTCAGGCAACTTCGGTCGACCGGAGATGTGTCTGGACATGCACTGTTCGTGCATGTCTGTCGGTCGACCGAACCGGTCGACCGATGGAGAGCAAATTGCTCTCGGGTTTTTTCGGTCGACCGGACCGGTCGACCGAAAGAAGGAAACTGTGTTTCCTCTTTTGGGACGGTCGACCGACCGGTCGACCGGGCGCCAACGGCTCTTTGCAGCTGTGCTGGCGGTCGACCGGACCAGTCGACTGCCAGGCCTGCAACAAGCCTAACGGCTCTTTCCTCTTTGGGCAGTTCTGAAAAACTGTTTTTATTTTCAGCTTTAACAGATTTTTGGAGAGTTGTTGGGGAGCTTTTTCAGAGAAAATAAGACAAAAAGAAATTGTTTTTAACCTATTTTCTAACCCTATAAATAGAGGAGAAGTCTCTCTTGCATATCACTTAGAAAATCCTCAAGTTTGTGTTGTTTTCAAAAGAGAAAAGAAAAGAGTTTTAAAGCCTTCATTCCAATTCTTTTTGAGCTAGTTTTTTTCAGTTGTGTTTGATTGCTAATATCACTCTACAACTGAAGTTTTTCTCACCACACTTCATAGAGCCAAAAATTCAATACTCATTCTATAGTGAAGTTGTAATTGAAGTGAGAGTGTTTGTAAAAGAGTTTGAGAAAGAGTGTAGTGATCTTGTTGTGATCACTTTGTTCTTGTATTCCTTTCCTTGTGGAGCAACCTCTTCGGTAGAGGTCCTTTGTACTCGGTGAAGCTCGGTGCTCGGTCTTCGGTAGACCAAATTGTAAAGGCATCATCGGTGGATAGTGGAAACCCTTCACGGAGGTGAAGGCGGGGACTAGAGCAAGTGTGCTCGAACCTCGAAACAAATCATCTTGTTTGCGATTGCCTTTGCGTTATTCTTGCTTACAATTTCTCTTGCTTTATATTGTCTTGAATTATTTGCTTGAGAACTAACCCTTTACTTGTGAAATCTTGCCTTGTTCACTTTACTTGCTATATTGCTTGTGTGTATTTCATCATAGCATTTCATCCTTTACTTGTTCGATCATATCTCATACAACACGGTTGCATTGCGCACCTCTAACCCATATCTAGGGGAATTGGGAGGAAGGAGTTCAGGATCTCGCAAGGGGTATTCGGCTCTTAGTCGTGTTTTGAGAGATCGTTGCATCACTCATTTAATTAAAGTTTAAAAAGATCATTAGATTAGCATTCACACCTATTCACCCCCCCTCTAGGTGTTTTTCAATTGGTATCAGAGCTTGGACTCTAGGATTTGGTTTAACAACCTTAGAGAAGATCCTAAGTTGCTAATCATTTCATTCATTTTCATATAGTAAAAATGGCCGATGGAATTAAGACCCCTCCTAAATTTGATGGACTTAACTTTCCCATATGGAAAGTTAAGATGACCGTGTTTTTGCAATCTCTAGGTAGCCGAGTTGCAAAGGCCGTGACTAAGTCCTTTAGTGTACCCCCCGGTGACGAATCCACTTGGTCCGAAATAGAGACTAAGGAATTCGATGCCAATGCCAAAGCTCATTATGCACTCCTACAAGCCCTTAATGATGATGACATTTCTAGGGTTATCCATTGCAAATCCGCATTTGAGATTTGGTCACACTTGATAGTCACTCATGAGGGGACCTCACAAGTAAAGAAGGCTAAGATTGACCTTCTTCGGTCTCAATATGAAACATTTAGCATGCAAGAAAATGAAACCATAGATGATATGGTTACAAGATTTACAAAGATTACTAATGGACTCTCTTCTTTAGGTGAAGATATCAACAATGATCAAAGAGTAAGGAAGATCCTCCGAGCTCTTCCTCCTTCATGGGAAGTTAAAGCTACAACCTTGAAGGAACTCAACGACAATGAAGAGATGGAGCTCATAGGTCTCATTGGGAACCTCAAAACCCATGAGATGAAAAGGAAAGCAAGGGAGGATATGGCTCCTTCCAAAAAGACCATCGCCTTCAAGAGTCAAGCTACACACTCCGATGAAGACGATGAAGAAGAAGATGATGAGGAGCTCTCACTCCTTGTTAAGAATGTCCGGAGGATGTACAACAAGGCAAAGTACCAAGGTAGAAGAAGATGGCAAGGAGGCAAAGAAGAAAGAAAGATCACTTGTTTCAATTGCCAAAAGCCCGGACACATTGTGGCAGAGTGTCCGGACAAAGCTAAGCCCTCCACTTCAAAGAAGCCTTACAAGAAGAAGGCTATGAAGGCAACTTGGGATTCGGAGACCGAATCCGAGGAAGAAATAGACACCGCCAACATGTGCTTCATGGCTAATGAAGGCACAAGCAAGGTAACCTCTTCCCCTTCTCATGATAATGAACTTTCTATGGATGTGTTAGAAGAAGCTTTTGTTGAGTTGTCACAAAACTATGATTTCTTAAAGAAAAAGTATCTTAAAATGAAAAAGGATAATGAATCTTTAAGTCTTCAAGTTTTCACTCTTACAAAAGAAAAGATGATTTGGTTTCCACTTTGGCCACTACCAAAAATGATTTTGAAAGATATAAGATTTCTTGCAAAGGTAAGGCCCCACTAATTGATTCTAATGAAGTTTCTATGCTTAAGGAAAGATTAGACTCATTAAGTGTTATTTTGAAAGATTGTGAGTTTAACAAGAAGAAAATTGAGGCTATGTTTCCTAAGAAACAAGCCCCAAAGAAAAATGCTCATGCTCATGTTCATGTTCATGCTACACAACCTAAACAACATGGCAAAACCCCAAAACATGCTCACACTACACATACACATCATGCATTCATGTATGGTAGAGTGTTCTCATGTTCACATTGTGGACGGAAAGGGCACTTAGCCATTTTTGCTATGATAGATTAAACGTATCACGTCATAATGTTTGGGTTCGAGGCACTAACTTTAAAGGACCCAAGAAAGTTTGGGTACCAAAATCAACAATTGTGTTAATGATGTAGGTACTTTCCAAAGCGCAACGACGTAGAGGATTGTGATATCTTGATAGCGGTTGCTCAAGGCACATGACTTGGGACATCAACAACTTTGCAACCCTATCAAGATATCATGAAGGTGGCACCGTCACCTTCGGAGATGACGCCAAGGGTAAAATCATCGGTATTGGTAATGTAAAACTTGGCACCTCTCCTTTAATTGAAAATGTAGTTTTAGTTGATGGCCTCAAGCATAATCTCTTGAGTGTTAGTCAACTTTGTGATAAGGTTTTGATATTGTTTTTGATAATGTTGCTTGTAAAGTTATTGATAGAACTTCTAATGTTTGTGTATTTTCCGATTTTCGTGAAAGTAATGTTTATATGATTGATATGTTAAATATGTCTTGTAATATTACTTGTTTGAAAGCCCTCGATGATGACTCTTGGTTGTGGCATAGGAGATTAGGGCATATTTCTTTTGATCACATTTCTAGGTTAAATACAAAGGAAATGGTGAAAGGTATTCCTTACTTGAATTTTGAAAAGGACCGAGTTTGTGACGCATGTCAATTTGGGAAACAAACTAAGTCTTCTTTCAAGTCAATTAAGGATATCATGACATCACGTCCTTTGGAGTTAATCCATATGGATCTTTTTGGCCCTACACAAACCAAAAGTCTAAGTGAGAATAGATTTGCTTATGTTTGGTTGATGATTTTTCATGGTTTACTTGGGTTTTCTTTCTTGAACATAAAAGCCAAGCATTTTTGTATTTCCAAACTTTTAAGAAAAGAGTTGAAAAAGAAAAAGATGTTTCGATTTTGAGAATAAGAAGTGATAGAGGAGGTGAATTCATTAACCAACCCTTTACCACTTTTTGCGATGAACATGGAATAAAGCATGAACTATCTTGTCCTAGAACTCCACAACAAAATGGAGTAGTTGAACGGAAAAATAGAACATTACAAGAGATGGCTAGGACAATGCTTAGTGAATACGGTCTACCACATTATTTGTGGGCCGAGGCCGTTAATACATCATGCTACATATCAAATCGTGTTTTCTTGTGTAAAAATACTACTAAAACTTCTTTTGAAATGTATTTTTCTAGAAAACCTAATGTTTCCTATTTTAAAGTTTTTAGATGCAAATGTTTTGTTTTAAATACAAAAGATAATTTAGGAAAATTTGATCCTAAATCTTATGAGGCTATTTTTGTAGGTTACTCAAATACTAGTAAGGCTTATAGAGTTTTCATTAGATCATCATTGACTATTGAAGAGTCTATTCATGTTAAGTTTGAGGAATCTAACAAGTTTGTTAAGAATGTTGTAGAAATAGATGCATTGGATGAAGGTTTGGAGAAAGTGACCTTGGAGGATGCTTCTACTATGGGAGACAAACCAAAGGATGATGAAGGAAGCAAAGCTAAAGTGGAAGAGGCACAAGGAAATGAAAATCAAACACATGAGGTGGAGCCTACTCAACCACTACCAAAGGATTGGAGATACAATCCACATCATCCCAAGGACCTCGTCATAGGTGAAGTATCAAAAGGGGTAACCACTCGCTCTAGACTTCATGACTATTGTGGTAACTATGCATTCATTTCTCATATTGAACCCAAAAATGTGCTCGAAGCCGAGGCCGATTCATATTGGTTGCTAGCCATGCAAGAGGAGCTCAATCAATTTGAGCGCAACCAAGTTTGGCACCTTGTTCCTAGGCCCCACGATAGACCAACAATTGGTACTAAGTGGATCTTTAAGAACAAGTTGGATGAATCGGGTAATATAGTTAGAAACAAGGCTAGGTTAGTTGCCCAAGGTTACACTCAAATCGAAGGGATCGATTTTGAAGAAACCTTTGCACCCGTAGCACGGCTTGAAGCCATACGGATGACACTAGCATTTGCCTCATATAAAGATTTCAAATTATTTCAAATGGATGTTAAAAGTGCTTTTCTAAATGGATTTATTGAAGAGGAGGTGTATGTTGAACAACCCCCGGGTTTGTTGATCCTACACATCCGGATTTTGTTTTTAAATTAGATAAAGCTCTTTATGGTTTAAAACAAGCCCCTAGGGCTTGGTATGAAAGACTTTCTTCATTCTTGACTTCAAATGGTTTTAAGAAAGGTAAAATTGATACAACTTTGTTTACAAAACATGTAGAAAAAGATATTCTTATTGTGCAAATTTATGTAGATGACATTATTTTTGGTTCTACTAATGAATCTCTTTGCAAAGCTTTTGAGTCATGCATGAAGGATGAATTTGAAATGTCTATGATGGGGGAGCTCAACTATTTCCTTGGACTCCAAATCAAGCAAAAGAAGGATGGGATCTTCATCAATCAAGCCAAGTACACAAAGGAACTAATCAAAAGATTTGGGCTTGAAGGATCGAAAGTAAGCAAAACTCCCATGGCAACAACTACAAAGCTTGACAAGGATGAACAAGGTAAAAGTGTAGACATTAAACTTTATAGAAGCATGATTGGTAGCTTGCTTTATTTGACGGCTAGTAGGCCGGATATTATGTTTTCCGTTTGTCTTTGTGCACGTTTTCAATCTTATCCTAAAGAATCTCACATAATTGCGGTTAAACGCATAATTAGATACCTTAAGGGCACTATTGAAATGGGTTTGTGGTATCCTAAAATCGGATTATTTGAAATGAAGAGTTTTTCGGATGCCGACTATGCGGGTTGTAGGGTAGATAGGAAGAGCACAAGTGGAACATGTCAATTCTTAGGTAATTGTCTTGTATCTTGGTCTTCCAAAAAGCAAAATTCGGTAGCCCTATCAACCGCCGAGGCGGAGTATGTTGCAGCCGGAGCTTGTTGTGCACAAGTTCTTTGGATGAAACATACTCTCCTTGACTATGATTTACATTTTGATCATGTTAAAATATTTTGTGATAATACTAGTACTATTCACATGACAAAGAATGCAAATCAACATAGTAAAACCAAACACATTGACATTAGGTATCACTTTCTTAGAGATCATTATGAGAAAGGTGATATTGATATTGATTATGTTTCTACCGATTTTCAACTTGCCGATATTTTTACTAAACCTTTAGACTATGCTAGATTTTCATTTATTTGTGGTGAGTTGAATGTTTGCATTATAGATTCTTAAAAATAAAAATTTTTCAATGGTATTTTAACCCTTTTTGATGTATGACAAAAAGGGGGAGAATAAGTTTAGTTTGATATTTAGTTTTGATATTATTTGAGTTTTATTTTATGAAGAAAAAGAAAGTTGTTTATTTAAGTTTTTGACAAAACTTTTGTACATTGAATGCTTTATGTATTGTGCTTCCATAGTCAAATTTTTATACATAGCATTATTTGAGGGGGAGTTTTTCAAACTCCTCTTCCATGTTTATTTAAAATAACCTATATGTTTTGTCATCATCAAAAAGGGGGAGATTGTTGGCCCAAGGTTACAATCACCCATGATTAGTGTATTTTGATGATTACAAAACATATTAGTTATTTGTACTAATAACATTTGTTGTTTAAGTGTGTTTCAGATTTCTATTCATTCTAGAAGTCTTCTCTCACAAATACAAGGATTTGGACTCAAGTCAACTCAAATTGGGCTCAAGGAACAAGTATTGAAGATTATATGAAGAAGCCTATTGAAGATCTTGAAGTCCTTAGAATCATTGTAAGAAATAGAATGTTAAAGTTTGAGTATATGAAATTTGGCTCTAGGATTTGCACACACATTTGTTTCATATATTTTCTATGTTTTGAAAATGTTTTTTTTTCTAAGTTTTATGCCTTAGTTTATATATACATGTACCAAAAGTTTTATATCTTGAAAATCTTGTATATAACATGTGTATAAACTATTTTCTGCATAATACTTAGCTATATGTATTTTTAAAATATTTCTCAAAATTTTTCTAACTCAAAAACAGCCCAGTTTTCTGTTTCAGGCAACTTCGGTCGACCGGCCCGGTCGACCGGAGATGTGTCTGGACATGCACTGTTCGTGCATGTCTGTCGGTCGACCGAACCGGTCGACCGATGGAGAGCAAATTGCTCTCGGGTTTTTTCGGTCGACCGGACCGGTCGACCGAAAGAAGGAAACTGTGTTTCCTCTTTTGGGACGGTCGACCGGACCGGGCGCCAACGGCTCTTTGCAGCTGTGCTGGCGGTCGACCGGACCGGTCGACCGCCAGGCCTGCAACAAGCCTAACGGCTCTTTCCTCTTTGGGCAGTTCTGAAAAACTGTTTTTATTTTCAGCTTTAACAGATTTTTGGAGAGTTGTTGGGGAGCTTTTTCAGAGAAAATAAGACAAAAAGAAATTGTTTTTAACCTATTTTCTAACCCTATAAATAGAGGAGAAGTCTCTCTTGCATTTCACTTAGAAAATCCTCAAGTTTGTGTTGTTTTCAAAAGAGAAAAGAAAAGAGTTTTAAAGCCTTCATTCCAATTCTTTTTGAGCTAGTTTTTTTCAGTTGTGTTTGATTGCTAATATCACTCTACAACTGAAGTTTTTCTCACCACACTTCATAGAGCCAAAAATTCAATACTCATTCTATAGTGAAGTTGTAATTGAAGTGAGAGTGTTTGTAAAAGAGTTTGAGAAAGAGTGTAGTGATCTTGTTGTGATCACTTTGTTCTTGTATTCCTTTCCTTGTGGAGCAACCTCTTCGGTAGAGGTCCTTTGTACTCGGTGGAACTCGGTGCTCGGTCTTCGGTAGACCAAATTGTAAAGGCATCCTCGGTGGATAGTGGAAACCCTTCACGGAGGTGAAGGCGGGGACTAGAGCAAGTGTGCTCGAACCTCGAAACAAATCATCTTGTTTGCGATTGCCTTTGCGTTATTCTTGCTTACAATTTCTCTTGCTTTATATTGTCTTGAATTAT
Source organism: Agave tequilana (assembly GCA_038442645.1). NCBI lineage: Eukaryota > Viridiplantae > Streptophyta > Magnoliopsida > Asparagales > Asparagaceae > Agave > Agave tequilana. The sequence goes on along the minus strand of JAVJIF010006125.1, from coordinate 182,616 downwards.
TTGCTTGAGAACTAACCCTTTACTTGTGCAATCTTGCCTTGTTCACTTTACTTGCTATATTGCTTGTGTGTATTTCATCATAGCATTTCATCCTTTACTTGTTCGATCATATCTCATACAACACGGTTGCATTGCGCACCTCTAACTCATATCTAGGGGAATTGGGAGGAAGGAGTTCAGAACCTCGCAAGGGGTATTCGGCTCTTAGTCGTGTTTTGAGAGATCGTTGCATCACTCATTTAATTAAAGTTTAAAAAGATCATTAGATTAGCATTCACACCTATTCACCCCCCCTCTAGGTGTTTTTCAGTAACAGTAAGTAGGATATAAGAACAATATGTTTGGAAATATCAAGAACTGAATGTAATTACAGGAACAAGAATAATCAGAAGATAGATCATGTACAATAAGATCGTGCATGCATGGTGTGACATGTATATAATGAACATGAGACGTCCTGGACAAGCAACTGTCGTGTAAAATAATCACAAGATCACAAGAACTCGAGATCACAAGATATAAAACATCATGGTAGGTCCAGGAATGTCATGTAGTCAAGATAATGCATGTCAATGAGTCTCAAGTGTCAGTATCTTGAGAATACGTGTTAGGAAATAGATCACTAAGACAATGCAGGATATGATGCAAGTGCATATGTCTATCATGTTTTATTATCCTAACTAATGCAACCATCCTGTGCCCCATCCCACAAGACAACCGCATATCAAACAAGTGATGCGTTAGTGGATCCTGATAGTAGGGAGAAACAGTTCACTGTACTCAGGTATCATGTAACATGTAATAAAAGGAGCGCGCATAAATAATAAGATCACGTGTGGATCCAAACCCATAAGGGTCGCCCTTCCAAGCACACCTCCCTGGATTTCCCCTGCTACAGTCTCCCCCAATAACCCCGGCTTGATTAATTTTATTAATCAAATGCAAATGCAAACAGTGTGTTACTCGGTGTTACAGGATCATGAATCGGTACCAAGAATATCAACATTAGATGGTAAACACGATGTGTATCAAAATCATGGGACGATGTAGACAGTGATAATATCATGTGACAAATATATGGTTGTGCAAGTGATACCAGATGCATGCAAAATAGTGCAAGTAATGTCAGTGACATGTAATCTAAATGTCAAAGTAAAACGGTCATGATCATGTGTCCATAATCCAATAAGAATCCTCGAACAATTACTCAGAATATAATGGTCAATTTCCTTGATTAATTTTCAATAATATCAGGATCACAATATAAATCGATATACAATCTTTAACTATCAGTCTTTCTTCATTATTATCCAGTTAACCTCAAGATTCAGATCAAAGTATTTATCATGATCAGTATAGATTTTATTGATCTTCACATCAGTCTATCACATACAAGCAATCATGCAACTGAATGCATTATGTACAGGAACGAGATGCAAATACGATATGTAAGGCAATGTAACATGATCACGAGACGGTACAGGTAATAATATCAAGAATACAAGAATAACTAGTCATATAATCGGAAGAGAAAAGCTGATATGTACATATGATCACAGGATAGTGTTGACGATCATGCGATATGATAACCATGATTTTTATTTAAGAGAAAGAATTAAGATCAAGATGAAAGTCAACGAGAGGAGAATCGTGTACACTTGCCTGATGTCGTTGGAGTCTGAATTCCTGTAACTGCAATCGGCTCTGGGTAAAATTCGCGGCCTAAATATTGCGTGAATTAATTAGAGACTTAACATATTCTTATGCAGTGATAAGTTAAATAAGAAACTATTTTTTTACTATTTATTATAAATTTGGTTAATTAATATTTCCAAATAATTCAATTTCTGGATTTATAGCAACTATTTAAAAATATATTTTCATACTAAAATACTTGCATAAGCTAATAAATTGATGTATAATGTTTACATATTACTGAACTATAATTTTTTTATGCTATTTAGTAATTTATTGGTCATTTTTAAATAAATTATCATTGAATAGTAATTACAAAAATATTTAATTTCATGTTATTCTAAGAAATATTATATCAAAATAATTTTACAGAGTTTCAAATTTAGTTTGTGATTTTCTATGAATTTTCTGGAATTTTTTGTGAATTTTATGGAATTTTCTGAATTAAAATAAACCTAAAAATCAATAAAAATAATTAAAAAAGCTTAACGGGTCTGTTGCTACGGTAATGGGTTTGGGTCTAGTTTGCTACAGTAAATACTACAATAATTTTTCTACTTATTTTATTTTATTTATTCCCTTTTTTTTCCTTTTACTTTTCCTTTTTCTTTTTCCTCTTTTTCTCTCTCTGTTTTTTTTTTTTTATGGGGTCGGGTTCGGGTCTGTAAACAGACCCGAACCCGGGTCTGCTGGCCAGACCCGCTGGCCTGACCAGACCTGGCCTGGGCCAGGTCTGGCCGGGCTGGCCAGACCAGGCCAGGTCTTGGCCAGACCAGGCCAGGTCTTGGCCTGGCCTGGCTCGGCCAGGCCCTGGCCTGGCCTGGTCGGGCTCAGCCAGACTCGACTGAGTCGGGCTCAGCCAGACCCGACTGGGTCTGGGCTCAGACCCAGTCCGGGTCTGTATACAGACCCGGGTTCGGGTCTGTTTTACAGACCCGAACCCGACCCCATAAAAAAAAAACAGAGAGAGAGAGAGAAAAAGAGGAAAAAGAAAAAGGAATAGTAAAAAAAAGGAAAAGAAAAAAAGGGAATAAATAAAATAAAAATAAGTAGAAAAATTATTATAGTATTTACTGTAGCAAACTAGACCCAAACCCATTACCGTAGCAACAGACCCGTTAAGCTTTTTAATTATTTTTATTGATTTTTAGGTTTATTTTAATTCAGAAAATTCCATAAAATTCACAGAAAATTCCAGAAAATTCGCAGAAAATCACAAACTAAATTTGAAATCGTATAAAATTATTTTGATGTAATATTACTTAGAATAACATGAAATTAAATATCTTTGTTTATTATTTAATGATATTTTATTTAAATGACCAATAAATTTCTAAATAGCACAAAAAATATATGAAAATTATAGTTCAGTAATATGTAAACATTATACATCAATTTATTAGCTTATGCAAGTATTTTAGTATGAAAATATATTTTTAAATAGTTGCTATAAATCCAGAAATTGAATTATTTGGAAATATTAATTAACCAAAATTATAATAAATAGTAAAAAAAATTACTTTCTTATTTAACTTATCACTGAATAAGAATATGTTAAGTCTCTAATTAATTCACGCAATATTTAGGTCGCGAATTTTACCCAGAGCCGGTTGCAGTTACGGGAATTCAGACGACACCAGGCAAGTGTACACGATTCTCCTCTCGTTGACTTTCATCTTGATCTTAATTCTTTCTCTTAATTATAAATCATGGTTATCACATCGCATGATCGTCAACACTATCCTGTGATCATATGTACATATCAGCTTTTCTCTTCCGATTATATGACTAATTATTCTATTCTTGATATTATTACCTATACCATCTCGTGATCATGTTACATTGCCTTACATATCGTATTTGCATCTCGTTCCTGTACATAATGCATTCAATTTGCATGATTGCTTTATGTGGTAGACTAATTTATTGACGTAAAGTTTATACTGATCATGACAAATACTGTGATTTGGATCTTGAGGTTAACTGGATATTAATGAAGAAAGATTGATAGTTAAAGATTGGATATCGATTGATATTGTGATCCTGATGTTACTGAAAATTAATCAAGAAAATTAATCATTATATTCTGAGTAATTATTCGAGGATATCTTATTGGATTATGGACACATGATCCTGAAGGTTTTACTTTGACATTTAGATTACATGTCACTGACATTACTTGCACTATTTTGCATGCATCTGGTATCACTTGCACAAATATATATTTGTCACATGATACTGTCACTGTTTACATCGTCCCATGATCTTGATACACATTGTGTTCACCATCTAATGCTGATATTCTTGGTACCAATGATCCTGTAACGCTGAGTAACACACTGTTTGCATTTGCATTTAATTAATAAATTTAATCAAGCCGGGTTATTGGGGGAGACTGTAGCAGGGGAAATCCAGGGAGGTGTGCTTGGAAGGGTGACCCTTATGGGTTTGGATGCCACACGTGATCTTGTTATTTATGCGCGCTCCTGTTATTACATGTTACATGATACCTGAGTACAGTGAACTGTTTCTCCCTGCTATCAGGATCCACTAACGCATCACTTGTTTGATATGCAGTTGTCCTGTGAGATGGGGCACAGGATGGTTGCATTAGTTAGGATAATAAAATATGCTAGACATATGCACTTGCATCATATCCTTCATTGACTTCAATGATCTAGTCCCTGACATGTATTTTCAAGATACTGACACTTGAGACTCATGTGACATGCATTATCTTGACTACATGACATTCCTGGACCTACCATGATGTTTTATCTTGTGATCTCGAGTACTTGTGATCTTGTGATTATTTTACACGACAGTTGCTTGTCCAGGACGTCTCATGTTCATTATATACATGTCACACCATGCATGCACGATCTTATTATACATGATCTATCTTCCTGATTATTCCTGTAACTGTTATTACATTCAGTTCTTGATATTTTCAAACATATGTTCTTATATCCTACTTACTGTTACTACATTTTCATATTCTCTCCTTCTTGTTTCGTGTACTCTTGCTAGTCCGCTTCTGACGGACCCTTTATATTATTTTTTAGTATTTAGATCAGAAAGCTGGTATAGAGAGTTGTTCGTAGATCATATTCTAGTTTCGCTGTTCTCCGTTGAGTTCAGTTTTCTCCTTGACTTGTTTTATTCAGATATAGTGGATGATATTGTTTATGATTCAGTTTTTCATATATGTGATTTTATCCCTGTGCTTGGTTGTATGTGCATATATATGGGCTATCCTGCTTGTTATTGACAGCCTAAGATACTCATGGAAGAGATTTCACTCTTCGTGAGTATCTGCTGGCCATCGTCACGTACCTGTATTCCGTATTTTGGGAAGCGGGGCGTGACATGGTTTTGTTGGTAAATGTTCAAAAAAATCAGGTATTCAGACTCCAACGACGTCAGGCAAGTGTACGCGATTCTCTTCTCGTTGACTTTCGTCTTGATCTTAATTCTTACTCTTAAATATAAATCATGGTTATCATATCGCATGATCGTCAACACTATCCTGTGATCATATGTACATATCAGCTTTTCTCTTCCGATTATATGACTAATTATTCTATTCTTGATATTATTAACTGTACCGTCTCGTGATCATGTTACATTGCCTTACATATCGTATTCTCATCTCATTCATGTACAAACTGCATTCAACTTAAAGTTGCATTATTGCTTGTATGTGGTTGACTAATTTATTGACGTGAAATTTACACTGATCATAATAAATACTGTGATTTGGATCTTGAGGTTAACTGGATGTTAATGAAGAAAGATTGATAGTTAAAGATTGAATATCGATTGATATTGTGATCCTGATGTTATTGAAAATTAATCAAGGAAATTGACCATTATATTCTGAGTAATTGTTCGAGGATATCTTATTAGATTATGGACAAATGATCATGACCGTTTTACTTTGACATTTAGATTACATATCACTGACATTACTTGCACTATTTTGCATGCATCTGATATCACTTACACAACTATATATTTGTCATATGATATTGTCACTGTCTACATCTGATTCAACTTAAAGTTTTTTTTTTTTTTGTTATGACTTGCAAGTGACTTGAGATTGAAGTTCTTCGTCCTGCATTGGGCTATTTATAGGCTTCAAGGGGTGTGACTACTCTCCTGAAAATTAGTACAGTCTAGCTTCGCTGCGAAGCCAAAGTAGCTTTGCTGCAAAGCTAAACCTAGATTCTGCGAAGCTAGCACATATTGGTGAAGTTAATTAGCCACCTGGCTCAGGGTTGTTATATCAATCCCTTGATTTTCTTCAATTATTTAAGAATTTCCCTTTATCCTCTCTAACTGCTTGAGGAATTTGGATCATGGCAAGCAAACGTCTAAAATGTGATAACGATCACATTAATCGTGTGTTGAGATTTAAATGATAAAAAATGATCATATGAGCGGAGTTAGCTCATAGCGGAGCTAAAAAAAGAGCTTCATGTGAAGTTAAGCTCACAACAGAGCTGCTGAGCCTACTGCGAAGCTGGCATTGAGCTCTCAATAGAGCTATGCAAAGCTTCAGGTGAAGCTAAAGAATGAGCCCACAGCGGAGCTATTAATAGCTTGCTGTAAAGCTAATACTAAGCTTGCAGCGAAGCTAGGGGTTAGCCTCTTTGGTCTTCTTCAAAAGGCAAGTGCTTGGTTCACTATCTGCTTTACTGGATCAGTGGAGTCCAAGTCATTAGGTTGTCCATCAGGGATGAACATGTCTTCAGCCTGCTTGTGACTTCTCTTTTAAAAGTATCGACAAGTTAGATATCGTTCAGACCGATTGCAGAGATACCTTGGAGTTTATCTTTTCTAAGTGTCAACAATAATGATTATTCCAATTCTATTTATAATACCGGAGTTCGGACATGTACTGATTCGGATAAGACCAATCTGGCATACTTAGTTGGTTAAAGTTAGTTTGATGTTATCCGAAAAAGAGGTTGGGGTGTAATATGGATTACTATTAAAATTGAAATTTTTTTTTGTTATAATCCATTTCACGCAAAATGACAAAAACAAAAAAAACAAACAAATAAATAAAAAAATAAAAAAAATAAAAATCTAGTTTATGTTAAGGTAGACCTTAGACCTAAACGACTTATAACTTGTTTGACTGTCCACGAGAGATATATTGCAGCAATCTGATCACAAATTAATCGGCCAGGTAAAGGCAAGACCAGTGCGAGGTATCCGTGACTGAGCAACATGTCTAATTATGCCAAATCACTATTTTTTGAGGTTTCATCTCTTAATTCTCAACCTTTAACACCGATTTGAAAAGAGTCAAAACTCTAACAACTTCCTCTTAGGTCAGTTTCCTAAATGAATCTGAGATGTCCCTAGGGCCAACGTCTGCTTAGTTTTAGTTAGCTAGGATAGTGAATGAGGAGATGGTATTCAGGCTAAGGGAGGATAATGACTTTCCCACTTTATCTTATTTAAAGATATGCCCTTAATCGTTTTCCTGCGCATGTGCAGATATTTAGCAAAAAGTAACACTTAAGGTAATCAAACAAGAATGTTTCCTATGCTAAATGTTATGCACACGTATCTTAGCTCCAGCACTCTTCAACAGTAAAAGAAATATAACGAATTTAAAAAGTGCCTAAAATGCAGTATCTGGCCATTTTTTAGCATTTACAACAACGGGTTACTGTTGAATTTAAAAATAGTGTGCAGTATTAAACAACAAAGAAGAATATTAGTTTCAGAACTTGTATTTTGCAGTGAATAATCTCGGCAAATAATATCAATCAGTAGTCCTACAAAATAGTTGCGCAAATGCGACTTTTGTCGCATTTTCATGGCAGTTCTGTATTTTCTATGCTCTGCTTTCTAGAGTAGAGGCACAGGCTAGGAATGGTCCTTTTGCAACTGCTATATTCTTGAAATTCAAACCTGCAAACAAAAATAGAGAAAAAAGAAGTTAACCAACTAAGCAAATTAAAAAGATTATTTATTGTCCCACCCCGACAATGGTGTCAAAATTTGATTGAGTTTGAATCTGGACAGAAAAATATAGAATTTAGAAACGTGCTAGGTTCTCAATGCTATCGCTATAATAAGTGGCTATGTGATTAGTCTCTAAAACTGCATATTTTATATCACATCTTCACATTTATTAAATATTAAATTCTGCTAATAACACCTCTCTTGCATGTTTCTAGGTCCATGGAGTGCAATGAAGAAGAGACCCTAAATCACCATTTAATGGGTGATTAAAGGCCTATAATATAGCCATTGACTTTGGAGAGCTGATTTATCAAAACTAGAGGCCCAAAATCAGGAACTGGTCATCCAACTGATAGGGGACAGACGCAACAGTGCGTGGCTCTAGAAGAGCCACAGAAACGTGGCCTGGGCTACGTTTCTGCGGCTGTAAGGGCACGGCCGCGCCCGTGCTTTAGGCCAGGGGTTGTCCCCCCTGGCCCCCTTTCCCGTGGTGTCAATTTATACCCCCCTGGGGTTCTTCAGTGGAGGATATACATAGAGTTAGGGTAGTTTCTTTTCATGTTGTAGTTTAGAGTAGTTTAGTTTAGGTTAGTTCTTCTTCCTCCTTTGTATTCTCATTTTTTTTAGATCTTGTAATGGGGGGGAGAGAGAGAGGTATATGGTTGGAAAGCAAGAGTTCTTGTGATAGAAGGTGATAATTTATGAAAGGTTTATTTTTTACCTCTCTTTATTTTCTTCTTTCTAACTCCTTTTACATGTGTAGATAATTTTCTCTCATACTAACTAACTACTAACTACTAACTTGCTAACTTCTTATTTGATAATCCACACGAATCTAATAGCCTCTACTTGGCCTTACTCTTACAAGAGCCATTGATGGCTCATGATGATGGATCTAACACTCTAATATCCTAACTCTCTAACAAGCTAACATTACTTTACTCCATGCTTACTCTTGTTTAATTTTGATGGTTTAAGTGTAGTTTAAACTTGTTTTGTTGAGTTTTTGATGTGAAAGTTACCGTATGGGTCATGCTTTGAAACGCTCTTAAACCAAGGACAAGTGATGGCCAATGATACATGTGAGGCGACTATCACTAAGAGGTTAGAATGTTGGTGGAATCATTAGTAGTTAGTAGCCATGAGTTTTCTTTCTTTTTCACTTTATTTTAGAAATATCAAAAATTACAAACATCTTATCTTCTATGTTTCCCAGTTCTTTGTGTTTCACCGTACTTCTTTTTTATTCTTATTTTCTTTCTTTTTTTCATTATTTAAAATATTGAAGAACTTTTAACATACACGTGAACATACTACATAAGCTTCTATCGCCTCCCATCCTTGTGGATTCGACCCGTTTTGCCTCTATGCTATAACGGAAATATCGAGGAAGCCAAAGCACACACACTTTAAATCTTGATTTCAAAACATACACTTTTCGTGCGCGATTTTCCCCTGATCAAATTTTGGTACCGTTGCCGAGGATGGGAACAGTTTGATTTCACATTTTTGTTTTCTTTTCTTCTTTATTTTTTTTGTGTGCAGGATAAAAGTTTTAGCATTGCAGAAGTCCATACTTGCTCTGGGTGGTTGGGTAAATTCTTGTATATTCTTATACTCTGCTGCTAATTTTTATTTATATTACCTGTGCATTATAATAATTAAGAACTAAAATATAGAAATTGGATGCTTTAAAACGGTTTAGACACTTACATTTAGGCACATGTCAATTTCAATTCCAATATGCTGTATTTTGTTCTTGTGTTGTGATCTTGACGGAGGTGTACATATTGCATTGCATATAGTTAGGACAAACACGTGGGTGATTTCTTGCTTTGTATGTTCATTCTTATCTATATTGCATACTTGCACGAATTGACTTAACGGCAAAACCTAATACAACATAAAGTGGGGAAGTTATTACCCTTCCTTGGCCCAAAAATCACCTCCTTACTCACACAACTCAAACCTAAATAAAATTTCTAGACGTTGGCCCCTAGGGATATCTCGGACTCATTTAAGAGATTGACCTAAGGGGAAGTTGTTAGAAGTTGACTCTTGTCAAATTGGTGTTTAACGTTGGGGATTGAGAGGTGAAACCTCGAAGAACAGTGGTTTGGCATAATTAAGCCCGTTGCTCCGGCACGGATACCTCCCACTGATCTTGCCCCTACCTGACCGATTAACTCGTGGTCAGATTCCAGCAATGTACCCCCCGTGGATAGTCTAACCAGTTAGGAATCGTCTAGGTCTAAGTTAACCCTAGCATAGACTTGTTTTCTTTTTCTTTTTCTTTATTTGTTTGTTTTTTTGTCTGTTTGTTTTTTTTTGTAAATTATGATATGGATTTCAACAACAACAATTTTTTCTATTCAAATATGAATTCATATTTCACCCTGACCTCACTTGACTCGGATAATTCCGACTTGGTTATGTCCAATATGAACCAACCTTATATGTCGAATTGGGATTATCCGACTCAATATGTGTGTAACGCCCCGATCCCGCAGGTACAGGGACGTTATGGCGACGTACATACGCGAGGTGAATACACGCTCACGCGTACGTTAAGCCTCAGTACAGTACATTACCTCTATATAGTCATGAGGTCCAGCATGAAAGAAGTACAAGAATACCTGCAGAAAGAAGTCAGCGATCATAACAGATATGAAAAATGGGAACAAATAAGATAACAGAAATAAATGACCAAGATACCTATGAATAGGCCCGATGAGGAATCTCCTATGTCACGCTAAGGCACTCTCTGCTACTCCGAGAACTCGGATCTCCCATCTGGGCACGCAAATCCAGGGTCGTCAGAAAGCGACCTAGTGAGTGGTAAAATGAAGGAGGCAGTAATATATACATAATAATACAAGCACGATACTAACATATAATACATGATGTGGTACAAGTGATATTATATCATAAGTATATAGGAAGCAGTGGAAATATATAAACATGTCATCTTTTGATACCATCACTACCTAGCCGGTTATCATCAGGTCATGACTCTAATCATATCTAGTTATATTATATCATAAGCATATAGGAAGCAGTGAAAATATATAAACATGTCATCTTTTGATACCATCACTACCTTGCGGTTATCATCAGGTCATGACTCTAATCATATCTAGTGTATATAATAAATAATGTTATCTAGCGGTGACGTAACAGCAGTGAATATGGTAGTGATGTAAATGAACATGCAGGTGGGCATATGCAATATGAACATGCTACTGTGTTGTGTCTAAATAGCATATAAGCAATGCAAAACAGAATATATGTGATGCAAGGTGTACATGTGCATGAGTAGTATGCCACCATAGGTATCAGGTAGTGTAGCAAAGTCTACAGGTAACATGATAGCGGATACAATAACATGAACAGGAATAGTAACAGGTAAGCAAGATCACAGTGAACATGATAACAGACAAAATAACAGGAACAGTAACAAGTTAGTATACATGTCTCAGGCAAGTCATGTGATTGACACAATAGTAGAAATCAGTACCACCTGATATTTTAATCAATCTCTTCCAGTGTCCCATACCACTGGCAGTTCATACTGGAGCCCGCACTCCAGTCGAACCCATCCGAACATGGCCTACGGGTACCATTATCCAAACGAGAGAATGACCAAATAACAAGTGTTCCCAACGTCACTATTGTGTTTACTGTTTTATTATGTTATTTGGAAACCCATGGTCGAGGAGTTCTTATCGGGTGGATGTATCTCGTGCATCCCGGGATCACGGCCTTAAACAAGCCCCTGGCTGCCAGGACCAGAGCCCTCCGCTAAAAGGGGAGCATGAATCAAGTAACAAGAGCTCATGGAGCAATTGGTAGTAGCACTACCGTCCCCTGCAGTGGGAAAACAATATGGATCCAGTACATCACCCGATAAGATCTAATCAACCGTCAAGTCTCCCCCATACCCCAGTTAGCTTTATGATCTGCTATATCCAGTATACAATGTAACAAGAACAACTACTGTACATGATACAGTGAACATGATATCTGGACCTGAGCTCTGTTGATAGCGTAGAACAATATAACGGGAATCAGGAACAATATAACATGAACAAGATAACATGAACAATATACTGGGAACGGGAACAATAGATGCGGGCTTCCCACATATCGCATATCAACAGCTCACATGTCCAGTAACAGGAATATCCGTATCATTAACAGAAACGATCATATAACATGGATACGATAACATGGAACAATAATCTGTGTAACGTGCACGGTGAGTCATATGATAATAAGTGAGAAACATTACATGCATGTGTATCTGTAATATGTAAGTATGACATAAATGTATATGATGATCTTGCTAACATGGAATGCGATAGTCCGTGCAGTGATATGTCGAGAATCCATGTAACGAGGATAATAATACATGACATAACGGTATTTCGTGAAATGGTGCCGCTACGTATCGGTGGGCTATGCCTACGAAATAACAAGTGTGTCGTGTCAATGTAACATGCACAGGTAATAACAGTGGTCAGTGTCTACTATCAAGTACAGTGAACTACAGTCTCCGTGTAGTAGTGCTAACAATAAGATGAACATGCGGTACTTATCCGTGTACGAGTGGACAATAGCTGTATAGCCCTCATCCGTGTAACATGTATGCATTGCACTAACACATGTCGTAAGAGTAGTCCGTGTCACGTGTAATACCATGTCCTATGCCAGAGTAGTGTCATAGCGATACGATACATGGTGGGCCGAATGTCAGTGGTACATAGACATGACTTAATAGACATCCCATGTTACATTCTACGTCTATTAGGTACCAGGTATATTCTACGTACAATGGTGATGGCAGTGTTTTATGATTGTCTACAGTTTGTTCTACCAGTATCATGTTTTATTTAATAACACAACCAAGTGCAATCAATATGATAAAAAGATAATTTATAAACTAAAAACGCTTAGAAACTGGCTACAGGACTGTAGCTCTCTTCTCCACGATCGCAACGGATCCAGAATCGCCCGAATCGGAGTCCGGATGCTCCAGATATCGTCCGAATACTAAAATAATACAAAAGGGTTAATTATGTAATAGCTAAAAAGATTCAGGGGGCTATTTGCAATTTTACAGGGGCTTAAAAGTAATTTAAAATATTGCAGGGGCTAAAATGAAATTGTACCTTATTCGGTCGGATTTGATGCAAAGGGGTCGGGTTTGGGTTAAACCCAAACCCAAACCCATTTGGATTTTCACCCAAATAGGCAACAGCAGCAGCCATGAGGCTGCTGCCGCCGCCCCAACGCGGCCGTTGCCCGCGCGCGGCCGCCGCCCGCGCGCCCCGCCGGCGCCACCACGGCGCCGCCGGGGTCTGCAGAGAGGAGGAGAGAGAGAGAGATGGGGGCGGGCGCCCCCCCAACCATTTGCGCCGCCGACCTGGTGGCCTGGCCGGTCTCCGGCGCCGCCCGGCCTGGCCGGTCTCCAGCGCCGCCCGGCCTGGCAGGTCTCCAGTGTGCCGCCGGCCTCCCCCGCTGGTGGTCTACATAAAGAGAGAGAGAGAGAGGGAGGGAGATATGGAGAGAGAGAGAGAGAGGGAAGGAGATGAAGAGAGAGAGAGAGAGTAGAGAAAGAGAGAGAGTTTGGAGAGAGAGAATAGAGGGGGAGAGAGAGAGGAGGGAGGATTTAAAAAGGAGTAGGTCGGTGGGGGAGAATTCGCTGGAAGGAAGGAGAAGAAAGGAGAAGAAAAGAAGAAAAGAAAGAAAGAAAAAGTTAAATAAAAATAATATTTTATTATTATAATATTGGCTCAATATTCGACGATCTCCGAACGGTACCCAAAAATTACAGAAAATAAATAATAATATCTAGAGGCGTGATATGAAGACGGTTTATAGAAACTCTATCTGGTTTGTAAATTAAAAATCCCGAAAGCTGTCGCCGATACCAAGCGACACCGGGTTTGCCCGATTTCGATAAATTCAGAAAAATCCCCAAAAATACCCAAACATAGCTCATGTGATTTTAAGACATACGGTGAAAGCGGATTCTCAAAATTCTATTCCGTTTGTGAAATAAAAATTAGAAGGCCGGTTATCGGTATCGGTCGACACCGACTACGGAGATTTTCCAAAATAATCCAGAAAAATTTCAGAAAATCTTGAAAAATCTCAAATATTAGAAAATGATTTTTGAAACAGAAATCGGCTTAAGCGGACTTACACAGAGGTCAAATCAATTTTATACGTCGTATCGCGTACCGATACTGTGCTACGTACACCGGGGATCAGGGGGTTACAATGTGCCCCAGTCGCAATACTATGAACAAAAATAGAATAATCATCATCACTCTTCACTGAGTCAATGGGGATACAACTCCCATGAGTATTATGGTCAACCACCTTACCAACATCCAGCTTCATATACTTCTTCCCCTGAACATCCATTAGAAGAACCAATTGACTGGGAAAAGAGGATGGAAGCCTAGAGGAACTCGAGTGACGAATTCAAATTCTAGAGGACTCAAAATCCCATCAAAGTTTTCAAATCCAAGACCCCTACTCTATTTTCTATGTCCCAAAACAACAAGAACATACAGACTTAGAAAAGAGTACAGAATCCATGATTTAGTTCCAAAGCGATCCTTTTAATATGATAGAAGGTAGACTTAGTCGATTGGAAAACATATGTAGAAATAATAAAACTCTCCCTACCCAATCTTTGACTATTCCTAATACTTCTAATCATATTGATGAAAACTAAAAATCATGAAATCTTGGAGACTTTGACGAAGATTCAATTTCACCACAAAATCTTGAACTTGATTAATATCAACCCATTGACAAATTGGCAAGTTTTCATGTCAATGAAATTGAACTTGAATATGAATGTGAACCCGACCCATAACTTTGTGATTCAATTTCAATTTTGAATCTATGTTGACTTCGATATCCTTACCCAAGTTGGACCCATTGCCCGAGCCAACATTGATTCCTGTATTCATGGATTTTGAAATTGAACCACTTCTTTTTGATAGCCACATTTCATTGATGGGAATAGAATGTGAAATTAAATTCTGTGATTTGAACACGTCTCTTGGACCTAAACTGACTCTCGAACCCAGAGTTGATTTTTCCGAGTTAGTATTGATTCCCGAACTTTTCATTTCAAAGCCCAAATAATCCATTTTACAAAACCACGTTCTATTGTTGGACCAAGGTATTGACCAGAATGACTCAGTGATGATATTCCAAGATTGGTCATGTAAAGGGAATAATTTTCATGATAGGATCTTGCATAATCCTATTAAAATTGGGGATTGTAAATATGTAAATAAAAAAAGGTCAATAAAGGTGGATTTTGTGAGCCACCACAATATCTTGATTGGGTAGCAACGCTTGGCCCAGTCAGACCACCACCAAAGCCACCACCATGAGGCAATTTCCTTCTCTTCCCATTTTTTTCATGTATATACACATTCACGATGCATTGCGGACAATGCATGAGATAAGTGTGGAGGAGGGTTTACTAACATAGATAGTTTTACATTTTCTTTCTTTTACATTTCTTCTTAGAAAAATTTTAAAAATTTTCTTTTATATAAAAACTCTTTTCTTTTCTTTTTACAAAACTTTTAAAACATGATAATAGTTTTGAATTATTTTTAAGAAAATTAAGATTATCTTAGGAATTAGGAAGACCTAAAATTATGAATTTTTAAACTTGGTCAAAATAATAGATATTGTTTAAATTTTAGGATAAGAAAATAAGATTGAAAAGATAATTTGATCTTAAATTTTTTGCCTTAGATTTATGCACTTCATAATTTTTGAGATTGAAATAAAGACTGAAAATACCATAAAAATATATATATAAATAAAATGATGATAATAAAAATCACTTATTGAAGTTGGGTAATTATGCCTCAGGAGCATGATTATTTATACCTAAAATGGTGGACAAAAATAAAATAATCTCCTTTAGTTTTGTGGTCTTATTTACTCGAGTCCTTAAGTCTGAGGGATGTTTTCTCATCTGGTGCCCTAAGATCATCTGGTTTGGGAGTCACCGGCTAAAGGCCCACTACTCAGATAAATAAAAGAGCCTAAGAAAACTAAAGGAAGAAAAAGAATATATATAATAATATAAATAAATAGCATGAAAGTTTAAGTCAATATCCCAAAAATCTTCACAGTTTTAAAAGTGCATATTTTTCTAAGAGTTTTAGGAAAGATCTAAGAATCAATTCATTTTAAATTCTTGCATTTAATTTATAACAAGATTTTGCATTTCGACTTAGTTTAAGGAAGAATAATTTCTGGTTAACCTATGACCTTTGATCACTTATATTTTTAAAAATACTTTAACACTTTTCTCTATTTCAAAATGCGCTTTCAAAATACTAACATTTGATTTCTTTTGTTATGGATTTTGTGGGTGTAATCCGCTAAAAATTCTCAGAAGACAAAACTCCTCCTTTAGGGGAAATCTAGAGGTTTAACGGCTTGTTGCACATGCCCAGTGCAATCGCGTCACCTGCGAAAGTGGCGTAATAATTTCTTTAGTTTTTGGTTTGCTCGGGACGAGCAAACAATAAGTATGGGGGTGTGATTAGTCTCTAAAACTGCATATTTCATATCACATCTTCACATTTATTAAATATTAAATTCTGCTAATAACATCTCTCTTGCATGTTTCTAGGTCCATAGTGTGCAATGAAGAAGAAGACCCTAAATTATCATTTAATGGGTGATTAAAGGCCTATAATATAGCCATTGACTTGATTCGTCAAAACCAGGGGCCAAAAACCAGGAACTAGGACATCCAACTGACAGTGGACAGACGCGACAACGCGTGACAGCAGTCATCGCGCGTGCGGCTCTAGAAGAGCCGCGAAAACGCAGCCTGGGCTGCGTTTTCGCGGCGGTACGGGCACGGCCGCGCCCGTGCTTTGGGCCATGGGTTGTCCCCCAGCCCCCTTTTCCGTGGTGTCTATTTATACCCCCTAGGGTTCTTCAGTAGAGGATATACAGAGAGTTAGGGTTGTTTCTTTCCATGTTATAGTTTAGGGTAGTTTAGTTTAGGTTAGTTATTCTTCTTCCTTTGTATTTTTCATTTCTTTTAGATCTTGTAATGGGAGGGAGGGAGGGGGAGAGAGTGGTATATGGTTGGAAAGCAAGATTTCTTGTAATAGAAGGTGACAATTTATGAAAGGTTTTATCTTTACCTCTCTTTATTTTCTTCTTTCTAACTCCTTTTACATGTGTAGCTAATTTTTTCGCTTACTAACTAACTACTAACCACTAACTTACTAACTTCTTATTTGATAATCCACATGAATCTAATAGCCTCTACTTGGCCTTGCTCTTGCAAGAGTCATAGATGGCTCATGATGATGGATCTAACACTCTAAAATTCTAACTCTCTAACAAGCTAACATTACTTTGCTCCATGCTTACTCTTATTTAGTTTTGATGGTTTAAGTGTAGCTTGAACTTATTTTGTTGAGTTTTTGATGTGAAAGTTATCGTATGGGTCATACTTTGAAACGCTCTTGAACCAAGGACTAGTGATGGCTAATGATACATGTGAGGCAACTATCGCGAAGAGGTTAGCATGTTGGTGGAGTCATTAGTAGTTAGTAGCCATGAGTTTTCTTTCTTTTTCACTTTATTTTAGAAATATCAAAAATTACAAACATCTTATCTTCTATGTTTCCCACTTCTTTGTGTTTCACCACTTCTCTTTTCATTCTTTTCATTTTCTTTTCTTTTCATTCTTTAAAACATTGAAGAACTTTTAACATACATGTGAACATACCGTGTAAGCTTCTATTATCTCCCGTCCTTATGGATTCAACCCGTTTAGCCTCTATGCTATAATAAAAGTATCGAGGAAGCCAAAGCACACACATTTTAAATCTTGATTTCAAAACATATACTTTTTGTGTGTGATTTTCTCTTGATTACTATGCGAGTCCTGATCCACAAGGAGAGACTACGTTAGAAGCTTTTAGTAAGTTTTTTTAAAGTTTACAAAAACAGGTTAAAATGTTCTTTGTTTTAGAAAGAAAAAGAAAAAAAATGTTAATGTTGAAATAGGAGAAGATGGAAGAAGAGATTGTGTTATTGTTGTTTTGAAAGAAAAGAAAACTAACTTAAAAAGAAAGAATTAAATTGATGAAGAAAGAGTGATTTAAAAGTGAAATTCTAAACTTAGAAATTAAAATAAAGAAAAACTAAATAATACTTACCTCTTCGGCGCTTGCTTACATGGATCCAATGCAATGACTTACCTTGGCTTGAAAGCTAGCAAAATATGGCATATAGGATCTTCCACATTCCCAACGTAAGCAATAAAATGAAAGTGCAAGAAAAAAAATAAAACAAAATGGTTATCCATCACCATAAGTCATCAATGGCACTTATAAGGGCAAGGCATATTCGAGGCATCGAATTCATTTGGAAAACAAGTGCCTTAGAGGAAGTAAAATAAAAACAAGAAAAAGAATAACAGAAAATGCAACTTTTGATTAAATTGAAAAACTATTAAAGAAACGAGAAAGAATTACAATGATATCACTCTCAATACAACTCTCTCTTACTCACATGAATCTCTTTTCTAACCTAAATTACATTTAAAAAAATGAGAATTTACAAAAGAAGAAAAAGAAAAAGCCTAAGTTAAAAACTAGAAATAAAAACAAGCCTAAACTCTCTGCTGAGTTGTGCCCCTTTGCCTTCTGAAGTGGTGATATTTATATGTTGAAACGGATAAGAAAGAGCATGCTTGAAAATAAAACCAAATCGCTAACCCAACAGAAAAGATCTTTTGATAAGATTGGAGATAAGGTTGGAGATATGGACAAAATCGCTTACCAAATAGAAAAAATTTTCTGATAATATCTCTTTTGATCTCTGAATTTTAACAATATCTCTTTGATTCTTCAAGCTAATCAAATTTATTATTCTAAATCCTATTTTAATTGTATTTATTTGGCTTTATCTTCATTTAACCAAATAGATCCAATTAAATCAAAAATTTAACTGGCTTTTATTTGGTCTTATCTTGTCTCCCTTCATTAACCTGCAAAAAAAAGATATTAAGATAAGAAATTAGCATGATTTATTACAGGATAAACGTGGAAATATAATAAAAATAATGCAAAATACGTATATGATCAATGCTCCATCCTTTCCCATGATCACCACGTCACTATCCAACTTCTCAAAACTGAAGACTATTCTCTCCTGAGACTTATATGATAGGTAGCCCCCTTATCCAATAACCACTCTGACGCATCTGAGTAGCACATTGACAGTGTAATAGAGAATGAGAACACAGAAGAGTCAGAATCATTCCCATCTGACTTGACGACATATACATCTGATGGTTTCACTGACTTCTACTACAAATTGTTCTTCCTCTTGAGCTCAGACAATCCTTCTTGCAGTGTCTGGTCGGTTTGCAGAATGCACACTGATGTTGAGTCAAACTTCGGTTGCCATATTGTGACCTCGACTTCAGTCTACTATAATTTCCTTCTGGTTTACTTGAACTTCTTCATCTCACGGTCAATACTTTCGCTGATGTGCCATTTAAGGACTCTTTGTCCTTTTTCCACTGCTCGAGATTCACAAGAGTGGTAGTTACCACAATATAGCTTAGTGATTTTCTACAAAGTGTTCGCGATTCGAAATTTATGAAAAACCCCATCGTTATTGAATCATGTATAAGTTATAAAACCTAAACTTGCTAGAATCTTTTTTAGCAAAGTGTGTATTGACAAGTATAGGATTGAATCCACAGAGACTTATTTCCAAAAATCTAGTTCTTTCTTAAAAATCTAATTTTTATCTTATTCTAATTGAGAAATCTTTGCATGAAGGTTGGATGATGGTTTTAAAAATTAAAAATGTCTAAACATAAAAGAAAAATAAGAAAAGAAAAGAAACTATGAGAAAACAAAAATTAAAAGAGAACTAACTTTGTGCGAAGATCAATTAAAGAAAGTGAAGAAGAAATAACCTAAGAGTTTGAGATGAACGGAAGAGAAAGATGAAAACTGATGAACTTGTTCCTTATCGTCGCCTTGATATTTCCTCCTCCAAACGATGCTAAAAATAAAAAGAACTAATAAAAAAAGAGAAAAGAAAATGCATAAGTTTAGTGATGACTTCATGGAATCAAATATGCAATTTAAAAGAAAAGAATAGCATAAAAAAATAAAGAGAAAATTAAAGAAAGACTTAGACTGAACGTCGCAAAATTGTGGAGAAGAATTTTGAATTTTATTCAATAAGCATCAATTACAAAGCCCTTGATCCTCTCCAATTTTGCATTACAAACTCAAAACACTCTTTTTTTAGCTTTTTAGTTTTCTGTATCCCTCTCTCAATGAATACAGGTATTTATAAAAAATAGGGATAAAGGAGGGCGTAGGGAGATAGGAGGATATGACTATTTCTGAATTTAAATCTTTCCCTTATCTCCAAACTTGATTTGATTTATCCAGAATTCTGATCTGCAGCTTATTGACATGTTAATTACTGAATATTATTTATCAGATTGTAGAATTCGAAACAGTAATCAATATAAGAGTTATACTCCTTTAAATTTTCTTTCTGGATCATCTTGAATCATCAGATTTGGGTTTCAGTAGCGAAAGTTATGATTAAAATTGTAAAATATATCCAGTCTGAATCCGAATCTAAATTGCTTCATCTCATCTGTTCATCTTCTCTCTATCCATTTATCCGCAGTGAAACCGATAGGATCTTCAAAAATTCATTTTTCTTTTAAATTTTTATAGTATTATCTTATCTGAAAATCTAATCCTCAGATAAGATAGCCTCTAAATTCTCTAAATTTGAGTCAATCCCTGTTTGATTTGAACTTTTGGATTTGTTTGGACAGGATTCATGCTTGTCTTCTCTTTATCACCCTGCAAGGATTAGGATATTAAGACAAGTGAGTTTGTAATAATTTATTACAGAATATATGTAGGAATATAATAATATTTATGTAATGTATGTGTTTAAACACACCCCCCACACTTATCTTTTTGCTCGTCCTCGAGCAAAACAAAACTAATCTAAGGTTGTTATTGGACTACTTTTGCAGGTCAAGCGATTGCACTTAGCATGTGCAATAAGCCTTTAAACCTCTAGATTACCCATAGAGAAGGAGTTGTAGTCTCCTGAGGGTTTTAGTGGATTACACCCACAAAATCCATAAAGAAAAGAAACAATTTGTTAGTATTTTTGAAAATGCATTTTGGAAAGAAGAGAAAATATTTAAAGTGCTTTTACAAGTATTAAGAAACTTGTAAGTTAGCATCGAACTGTTCACCCCTAGACTTGGCCTCTATTCATATTTGTTATTAATTAAGACTAGGAATAAAATTGTATTCTCATCTAGTCTATTATTTTACCCTAAGTCATATGCATCTTGTGACCGTGAATATTTTGACGAAGGGTTCTTCAACTCTAACTCTTATGCCTTATTTACGTATATATTAGTGGGAATATTTCTTAGATTTCTTAGACTTTCTAATTTGCTCATGTAATGAGCCTTAGCTGGTGACTCCCAAACTGGACAGTTTTAGGGCACCTGGTGAGAAAATACCCCAAAGACTTAGGACTTGAGCAAACAAGGCCACAAAACTAAGGATTTATTTGGTGATATGAACCACTTTTAGGCGTGAATAATCATGCTTTATGAGGCATAAAATTCCAGCTTAATCAGAGGATTCTTATTATATATAATATATATATTCTTTTTTTAAGGCATAAGAATCTTTGTTTTGGAACCCTAATATGTAAGTATATAAAAGATGCATATTTTATCAAGGTAAAAATTATGACTAGATTACTTTTTAATTTTTTTCTTCCTATCCCTAGAAATTAAACAAATATTTTTATTTCAACCAAATTTAAGTATTCTAATTATGATTCTCCTATTCTTAAAATTAACTTAATTTCTTGAAAAAATAAGTCAAAGTATTATTTCCCTTTTCAAAAAGTTTTTTATAAAGAATTTTTTTATATATACAAATCAATAGAAAAACCTATGTTAGAACCCTCCCCCCCACCTAAACTTGACATTGCCCTCAATGTTAAAATGTATACTCATTGTGCTAGTATTGAAAATGAAAAAGGTGAGGGGTAGATATTAACTTGGGAGCTGCAATAAGCATATAAGCTAGGGGTAGAGTAAAATAAAAAGATGAAGGCACACCCCCAAATCTGAATAAAGCATCTCCCTATAGAATAGAAATAGAAACTCTAGAAAGGAAAAAGAAAAAATAAAGAAAAATAAACTTTCTATAGAAAATAACATCTCCGGGTTGACTCTCAGCAGCGCTAACTTCGGCCAAACACAATCACATGTCACTCAACCTCTATGTATGACCTTCCAATGTTGGACTAGAAAATTAAACAGTTTCTTGCGTAGTCCTTGAAGCGAGACAATGGTGCATTCGAGAATGTTGAATTATGTGTCCAAGATTTTTCAATTTGAGTGCAAAATTTCTTGAGTAATGTGGCATAGACAGGCAATTGTTTAATTGCATTTAGAAGTGGAATGTCAATTTTGATAAGTTTAATATCTTCTAGCACTTCATCCATCCTAGTCCTACTCTCATCCAAATGGAAGAGCTGATCTAGATATTTGAGAAAATATTCATGGGGTATATCAGATGCCTCAATGATCATCTTAATTTGTGATTCCATGAAAAATTCATAAGGAGAAACTAATTCTTTCTGGTTTTGCTGCCTAACAGTAGACTCTAAAAGTGTATGAATTTTGAAATCATCTACTTGACCTTGGTCCTTTTTATCTGTTTTATTGACCTCAACCCAGTTTTCAAAAAATTGATTATTAGATGGCTCACCAAAAGTGAAGATACTCAAATCAAATTTTCTTTTTTCAAAAGGAACTTTAGAGTTGAGCTCCTCAACACATGTCTTCTCAAAACTTTCATTCTTAAATAATTCTTCAAGAAACATAGGCTCATCATCCACGCATGCATCCTCAATATTATGATCAACATGCTTCAAAGAAGTTGTATGCATTATCAAATTATTCTTAACCAATTCATCTAAAAATATTGAATCATCATCAAAGAATTGTTCAATTAGTGGCTCATGGCAAGATGGGGTGTCAAGCTCATTGATATCTCTAGCATCCTTTCAAACTCTTTAATCTGGTTTAAGTGAAATGATGAGGGCACTAGTTCCAGATTTGAATCAACATGTGGTATAAACTCTTATGGTATATTCAATTGGTTCACTTGATAGCACTAATGGATCTCTTTAGTTTGATCTAGAATTAGAATTGTAGTCGTTTGATTGAGATAAGTCATTATCACATTAAAATGCATATCTCTGCGAGCACTTGTCTCGATTAGCTCTTGATTAAGTTGATTATTTTGAAATACACATTGTTGCATGATTTCTATACTTTTCTCTAATATGTTTTGCAAATCCTCATGTTTATTATCAAATCCCCAAGATGAAATCACCTAGAGGGGGGGTGAATAGGTGATGGCTATATGATAATGGCAATTATGCGGAATTTAAAATTTAACTCTAACAATTATCACAATACAAATACTTGCAAGAATTAAACAAGGTAAAGGTGCAAGTAATTAAAGAGATAGAGTTAGAAGAATTTGAGCAAACGCAAACACGCCGATATGTTTCCGAGGTTCGAGCCACGCTCTACGTCCCCGCCTTCACACTTGAAGGATTTCCACTATTGAGGATCCCACCGGATCAACAATACAAGGACAACACTTGTCCGTCTCCCGTGATGACACTTCACCACCTTGAGCACACTAGCTCGCCTTGAGGCCGATGCCTCTACAACTTCACTCAATTACAATGGAAGTGATCACACTTGACCACTTTACAAAAGAGCTCACTAAGCACAATCCTAGAACCAAATAGGAGAGTTAGAGTATGGGATTGTGTAGTGCAAAGCTAGAGAGAAGTAGAGGAATAGGCTCCAAGAAAGGTGATGGAAATTTAGGCTTTGGAGAGAAAAATCTTTTCTTTTGAAAACTTTGGAAATCTTTGAAACTTTTGTAAAATTGCACTTGATAGCTCTAAAATCATTAGTCATTTCATATGAAGTGACCACCTATTTATAGGGGTCAAAAAACTGCTCAAGAGATTCGTTGGAGACAAATCCCTAAAGTCAAAAAGTCAGAAAAATAGCTGTTGAGTCTGTCAGAACTTTTGACAGACTACCGGTCGACCGGGTCGGTCGACCGCCAACGGTCGAAAATCCGACCGTTGGGGCTCACCGGTCGACCGGGTCGGTCGACTGGCAATTTCCAGAGAGCAGCAGGTTGGGGCCGGTCGAGTATCGGTCGACTCCCGGTCGACTGATACGCACATGCACATTTGTGCATGTCGGTCGAGTGCCGGTCGACTGCCGGTCGACCGGTCACTGTGAATTTCTGAAAAATCAGAACTTACAGGACCTGGACAATTTGGATTTGGTTTTGGGTCTTGGATAAAATGTTTTGGTCTTGAAAAATCATAGTGTATGAGCATGTGTCATACTACTATCAAGGTAAAATACTTGGTAAAAATTCTTTGGATAAAAACTTGATTTTTAATGAAATGTTTTTCCAAAAACTAGTCTCTCTAAAAATCATATTTCCAAAATAGATATGTTCAACTAAAACTGAGTTTGGAAATAGAAATAGAAAGTATTTTGAAGCCATAAATCACTCTAGAAAATGTGTGTGTGTGATATCCCATATCTCTACTTCTACTATTTAGTTTTGACAAAAATTCTAAAATAAAATAGACAAAATACAAATCTTGGATTCTTTAGCAAGTCTTGATCTTCTTCTTGAATTTTTCTTCAACGCAAATTCCGAAGCTTCCTATGTGCTTTAGCTTGGGAATGCAAATGTTGGGCGAACTCCAAAAGTGTGAGTCTTTTAGAGGAGTCGTCAAAATCTGTTTCTTTGAACCTGAAATACTTTTAAAACAAGATTATTAAATACATAACTAAATACGTTTTGCTATCATCAAAATAACCGGGATAATGGCCTTTGGGCCAACAATCTCCCCTTTTTGATGATGGCAAAACATATGTAGTTATCACAAAATATTTTGGGTAGAGTCTTCAAATGAAACTCCCCCTCAACATATGCATATATAAAAATCATACTCAGGCATATTATCACAATTGATAAATCATAAACATCATATATCCATGCCCATAGAAAATATCAACTACACATGTCATATCATAGATAAAAGGAAATGAGTCTCAACATGACATAAATACATAACACAAACAATACATGTCCACAACACAGAAATAAAAGGTGTCCAACACAACAAAATAAGTCAAGTACATAACAAAAATAATAAAGAGTCATAACAAAATATCTCTCTCTCCAAGTAACTCTCCCCCTTTTTGACATCATCAATAAAGGGGAGGTCACTCATCAGCATCACTCAGTCGCCTCGTCATCCTCCTCCTCGTCATCATCAGAGCCCTCGGCCATCGTCTGGTCATCACCATCATCTGAGGAAGAAGAGGAATCTACCTCCTCTGTATCCAAGGCATCAACTCTGGGGCGCGGTGGTGGAATAGAGACGCGAGCTCTGGGAGGGAAAGGAGGACCAGCAGCAGGGAGACGACGAGCACCCGGAGTCCCATCAGGAACGACTATGTCCATTTTTGTGAACAAAGATTGGAACTGAACATCCACAAATCTCATGGATTCAGCCATATAGGACAAGTCGTTACGGACCTCCGCCCGAAAAACAGCATCCATAGCAGCACGATCAGCCAAATCTGCACGAATTGCAGAGACTTGCTCTCCGACCCAGGCCTGATGAGCCTCGATCATTGAGCGGACCTCAGAAGCAGAAGCACCCTGAAACTCAGGAGCAGGAAAAACAGGAGGTGGAGCTGGAGCTGGATCAGCTGCAGGAACAGGTGGTGGTTGCACAGCTGCGTGTCGACGCAACTGAGCTTCCATCATCTTCAAGGCAGCAGTATTGATATCAGATGAGGGTTTTGAAGGGGCTTGACCAGAGAGATCAAAATCTAAAGCCCTGAGAAGATGGGTAATGAGCATGCCATAAGGCAGACTCCTACCAGCAGTGCGAATCTGATCACCACTCATGTGAGAAGCGATCACTCGAGGGAAATTTATCTTAATGCCTTTAAGGAGGCAGTAGATAATCAAGGGAACAGGGCCTCGAGCATGGCTGAATTCACCGGATTT
This sequence comes from Agave tequilana, assembly GCA_038442645.1. Taxonomy (NCBI): domain Eukaryota; kingdom Viridiplantae; phylum Streptophyta; class Magnoliopsida; order Asparagales; family Asparagaceae; genus Agave; species Agave tequilana. Next base: position 156,688 of record JAVJIF010006125.1, on the reverse strand, counting down.
AGGCACGATATTATGAAAGATAATCTTAGCAAGGACCTGAGATTGGAGGGAATACTGACTAACAATCTCATTCCTCACTAGATCGGGATTGTCATCCTGGTGAATGAGAGTGGATGCGGTGAGCGAAGACTCACCCTCCGGATATTCAGGAAAATCATGTAGGTCAAAAGAGTAAACATCTATTCCATCAGTGGAAAGATGAAGAATCCTAGCAAACTGACCTAGGGAAATGTTTATGTCCCGACCCATCACACGGGAGATGATCCGGTTCCCACTAAATTCAAAATTGGCATAGAAATAGGGAACCAAAGAAGTGTAAACCTTCTCCCTGATGGAGAGAAAATCCACAAGATTGTTGGTACGGAGTATGTGGGGGATATCGAGGTGTTCAAAATCATGGATAGCCACAAACCTACCCGAAATAGTGTTCCTAGAGGCTAGATGTGTGTAACGATCAGAGGCAAGATCGTTACGCAACAAGGGATCAGTCCTAGGGGCTTGAGATGAGGATTGGGCAATGCCCTTTCCCTTCTCAGAACGATGTCTTTTAGGAGCCATGACAAAAATCAAATTTTTAGGGTTTTTGCAGGTAAAGGCACGATCTAGATGATTAATCAACCTAATATGAAGACAAAAGAAGTGATATATCTAAGCTAGAAAGGAAGAACAAGTGAAAAATCCGAAATTTTTACCTTTGGAAAAATCTGAAACCCTAGCTTGAAAATCCAGAAATTCTGAAAATCTGATGGACGGATCGGCTTGAGATTCTAGATCTGAAGTAGAAATGAGGAGTATGAAATGGGTTTTGAAGGAATTTTAGATCGGATGGATGGATTAGAAGTTAGAAATTTTGGAGAAGAGGAGCTCCTGCGGGTCGCTGTGAGAGAAATGAGAGAAAGAGCGAAACAGTGAGGAAAAAGTCCAAATATACGCCAGAATACGACTATCGGTCGACTGGGATTAAGGGACCGGTCGACCGAAAAGATACAGAGAGTCACGCATCTTGATCGGTCGACTGGTCCTATAACAACAGTCGACCGGTAGCACAAAAAAATACAAAATTTTTTCTTCTCAGACAGAGCCGGTCGACTGGGGTTAGGGGCCGGTCGACCGGTAAGTCTGAAAATTCTGCTACCAGATTCTGACCAAAAAAAAATTTTAAATAAAAATTATAACAAATAAAAATATGTTATATTATAATATACAGGGATATAACAATCAGTTAAAAAAAAATCTTCATTTAGAGATCATATCAACAAAACTTCACACAAAATGATTCAATTTTATTTTACATATTTAAACAAAGATATAAAGATGTTGAAGCCGAATACCCAGTGACGGGTTCTGAACTTCATCCTCTAGATTCCTCTTGAATGAGTTGAGGTGCGCAATTGCCATCTTTAAGGTATTTGCTCAACTATGAAAATTTTCAAAAAGTTTTATTTTATTTATGAAAATAGGTCTATATGTATACAAGTATATAATCACAAAATCTAAACTATACATGTAGATACACTATCTAACAAAATGGACATGTGGACAAGTATGACATAAGGCATAACAATACAAGATATGAAAATTAACACAAGGCATGTACACAACATGATAGAAAGGTAGTTCTATATAAGCATGTATCAATAACGAACAAAAACAAACTAACAATTCTATACACATGTATACATGTCAAAAAGAAATCAAAATTGAACATGGCATATACAATCATGTTAGAGTTGCAAGTTTATACTAATTATGTATCAATGGAGCATAAAACTAAACTAGCAATCCTATAACAATTGTATATACAAAATTAAAAACTCTTAAATGGAGATGTTACCAATTTACGGGTAGTCTCCAAAAATAGGTGCCTCCACGATAGCGATGCAAGCTAGATTTGAACTTGTGAGCTTAGTTGCATCTACCACCCGGGCACCGTCTCCCCCTAAGTCTTGGAGGAAGTAGATCCACCTGTGTCACCTACATTTGGAGGATCTTTTGGTACCCAAATCTTTGAGGGTCCTTTAGGGTTAGTACCGGGGCGAACCCAAACATATTTATTCTTAACATTATTTTTAGCATAACAAAATTTTTCTAAATGGCCTTTGCGGCCACAATGAGTGCAAACATAAATCCTACCATTACCATACATGTATGCATGCTTGTGAGTGTGAGCATGTTTCCGTGCATGTGTATGTGCATGTTGTGCATGTTTCCCTTGGGGTGTTCCCTTAGGAAATTTAGAAGCTATCTTTTTCAAATCAAATGCACAATTTTAAGTGTGGAGTCCAAAGCATCAACACGCTTTTGGATCTCAACAAAAACATTTTTATCAATTGACACTATGGTGGTTTTACCCTTATTTGCAAGTTTATATTTATCAAAATCATTTTTCAATTTTCCAAAAGAGCTAGACAAAACATCCTTTTCTTTAACAACTATTTCAACTTTATATTTTAAAGCTTCATTTTCTCTTTTTAATTTCTTATTTTGAGATTGGGAAATCTCATACCTATTTTGCAATTCTTCAAAAAATTGTGCAAGTTCATCCATAGTTAACTCATCCTCATCTAAAGAGTTTTCTAGAGTTACCTTTGGTGCATCCTCCCCATGTGCCATGAAACACATGTGCGCGGCGTCGACTTCCTCTTCGGATTCCGACTCCGTGTCATCCCAAGTAGCCACCATTGCTTTCTTCTTTCTTTGCCCGTTCTTGGATGTGGTCGCTTGTAGAGCGGGGCAATCGGCAATGAGGTGACCGATCTTCTTGCAATGGAAGCAAGGACCGGGCTCCTCTCTTTTTCTTTCAAATCTGCCTTGAGGTTTCCCTCGCCGGAAATTGCTTTGTCTTCCCTTTTTGTAAAACATCTTGCCCACCTTCCGGATGAGCATGGCGAAGTCTTCATCGCACTCGTCCGATGAATCATCCTCGTCTTGAATTGTTGGAGCGGCTTTGAAGGCTATTGATTTCTTCTTGGGTGCCTCCCTTTCTTCTCGTACCTTCATCTCCATCTCATGTGTTTTGAGATTTCCGATGAAGCCGGAGAAGTCCATCTCCTCCTTGTCATTTAGCTCCTTGAGGGTTGTCGCCTTGACTTCCCAAGCTTTGGGAAGAGCTCTAATCACCTTCCTTATCTTTTGATCGTTGTCAATCTTGTCGCCTAAGGAAGAAAGAGCATTAGTTATTTTTGTAAAGCGAGTGAGCATGTCATCAATGCTCTCATTATCAATCATGTAAAAATTCTCATATTGAGAACGTAACAAGTCAACTTTTGCTCTCTTGACTTGTGACGTTCCCTCATGAGTCACAATAAGCATGTTCCAAACTTCATATGCCGATTTACAATTAATGATGCGTGCAAGGTCATCTTCATTAAGTGCTTGTGTTAATGCATATTGTGCCCTAGCATTTGCTTCATAGTCTTTGGAAGTATCCTCGGACCATGTGCTCTCATCACTAGTTGGTTCAATGAAGTCTTTGGTAATGGCCCTAGCTACCCTAACACCTAAGGATTTCAAAAACAAGTTCATCTTGACTTTCCAAATAGGAAAATTCAAGCCATCAAATTTGGGAGGGGATTTAATGCTAGAAAAGTCCATGGATGCCATGAATGCACAAGCAAGTAAAATGCAACAAACAACAACAAGCAAATATATATAGCCAAATGAAGGATCTCCCTAAGGTGGTTAAACCAAATCTAGGGTTAGGCTCTGATACCAATTGAAATCACCTAGAGGGGGGGTGAATAGGTGATGGCTATATGATAATGGCAATTATGCGGAATTTAAAATTTAACTCTAACAATTATCACAATACAAATACTTGCAAGAATTAAACAAGGTAAAGGTGCAAGTAATTAAAGAGATAGAGTTAGAAGAATTTGAGCAAACGCAAACACGCCGATATGTTTCCGAGGTTCGAGCCACGCTCTACGTCCCGCCTTCACACTTGAAGGATTTCCACTATTGAGGATCCCACCGGATCAACAATACAAGGACAACACTTGTCCGTCTCCCGTGATGACACTTCACCACCTTGAGCACACTAGCTCGCCTTGAGGCCGATGCCTCTACAACTTCACTCAATTACAATGGAAGTGATCACACTTGACCACTTTACAAAAGAGCTCACTAAGCACAATCCTAGAACCAAATAGGAGAGTTAGAGTATGGGATTGTGTAGTGCAAAGCTAGAGAGAAGTAGAGGAATAGGCTCCAAGAAAGGTGATGGAAATTTAGGCTTTGGAGAGAAAAATCTTTTCTTTTGAAAACTTTGGAAATCTTTGAAACTTTTGTAAAATTGCACTTGATAGCTCTAAAATCATTAGTCATTTCATATGAAGTGACCACCTATTTATAGGGGTCAAAAACTGCTCAAGAGATTCGTTGGAGACAAATCCCTAAAGTCAAAAAGTCAGAAAAATAGCTGTTGAGTCTGTCAGAACTTTTGACAGACTACCGGTCGACCGGGTCGGTCGACCGCCAACGGTCGAAAATCCGACCGTTGGGGCTCACCGGTCGACCGGGTCGGTCGACTGGCAATTTCCAGAGAGCAGCAGGTTGGGGCCGGTCGAGTATCGGTCGACTCCCGGTCGACTGATACGCACATGCACATTTGTGCATGTCGGTCGAGTGCCGGTCGACTGCCGGTCGACCGGTCACTGTGAATTTCTGAAAAATCAGAACTTACAGGACCTGGACAATTTGGATTTGGTTTTGGGTCTTGGATAAAATGTTTTGGTCTTGAAAAATCATAGTGTATGAGCATGTGTCATACTACTATCAAGGTAAAATACTTGGTAAAAATTCTTTGGATAAAAACTTGATTTTTAATGAAATGTTTTTCCAAAAAACTAGTCTCTCTAAAAATCATATTTCCAAAATAGATATGTTCAACTAAAACTGAGTTTGGAAATAGAAATAGAAAGTATTTTGAAGCCATAAATCACTCTAGAAAATGTGTGTGTGTGATATCCCATATCTCTACTTCTACTATTTAGTTTTGACAAAAATTCTAAAACAAAATAGACAAAATACAAATCTTGGATTCTTTAGCAAGTCTTGATCTTCTTCTTGAATTTTTCTTCAACGCAAATTCCGAAGCTTCCTATGTGCTTTAGCTTGGGAATGCAAATGTTGGGCGAACTCCAAAAGTGTGAGTCTTTTAGAGGAGTCGTCAAAATCTGTTTCTTTGAACCTGAAATACTTTTAAAACAAGATTATTAAATACATAACTAAATACGTTTTGCTATCATCAAAATAACCGGGATAATGGCCTTTGGGCCAACACAAGATAGAAGTGATGGTTCAGTGTAGGAACAATATGATTGATGTGATTAATCCCATGAATATTGAGGACAATTTCAGCCCTCCAAATTGAAGTTTGATGGATAGGGTCCGTTCGAAGCTCCTTGAAATGTGTCAAGTTGGTTTTGACTTAGTCCCAATGAATACCTTATTGAAGGACATTGTTCTGAAGGATGACATAAATCATAGCAGTGATGGCACCACATGGGAGGATGAGATGAATAAGATGAACTAGTGGGTCAGTTGTAGCTATGAAAGCTCAGAGGTGACGATGGTGGATGAGAATGAGAAAATAACCTATCATGATAATAATTGCAAACATCTTGATTTGGATAAGCCATGGGAGGAAAGAACTTCAAAATGAAGAAGGGTGGAGGGATGGATGAAAATTGATTTTTTTTTACTTATTATTTCTTTTTTATCTTTTTGTTGCACACACAAATTTCTCAACCAATCAATTACAATCAAGTGTTTTATTTATCTTAAATTTAATTTAAAGGTAATCTGTTTTTCAACTACTAATCTTAAGAGAATAGAATTCTTCCTAGTTAGACGCTCCTAACTGGGTTGGAAGGATTGTGAATTTACCGATCAAATCTGTCAAATAAGCAAATCGGCTCACCCCCTAGGCTGGGTGCTTACTAAATTCAGCCACCCCTTCTTAGACAGGGAATTTCCTCGGTCCTTCTTCCAGGCCAGGCATTGTCGCAATGGCTAAATCACTCTTTCTAGATAAGAAAAGCTCTCTTTTGCGAGCTTGAAAGTATTTACCATAGTTTTTCCACAATAGTTCCACTTAAATGAGCAAGAAATCCTAGTGGTTGAGTTCTAATTGATTTTAAATTAGTTCAAGCTTGAGAAAAAACTTGTATGCGGTGTGATTTGTGAGCCAAGAAATGGGTGATGAAACCTGACCTTATGTGAGGGGGAACAGCTTTTAAGATCTTTTTATATAAATATGCACTAATGTGGTACAAAATTCAATCAATAAGCACCTCCAAAACCCCACTGACAAGAGATTCGTGGGTAGAGTCAGAAAATACTAACATTTCCGGTGACTTTGAAGTAAGCAAATTTTTATTTTTTACTTTATTTTAGCAAAGCAATTATGTTATAAGAAAGTAAGCTTCGTCTTGTTGTGCAAGTCTTCAATTGTTCGTGCAATATTCCTGCAAAAGACAATTTTTAAATTAAACCTTAGGGATGGAAAATAATAAAAGAAAAAAATTGGAATTTTGAAAAAAAATATTTTTTTAAAAGATTTGATTTCTGAATTTTTTAATTAATTTTTCAGAAACAAATATTTTTTATGAAGCTAGAAAAGATTAAATGTTGATTATTTTAAAAAAATAAAAATTTTCACAAGTCCCCGGTAACGGCGACAAAAACTGTTAGCGATTCGAAATTCATGAAAATTCCATCGTTGTTGAATCACGTACAAGTTAAAAATTTTAAACTTGCTAGAATCTTCTTTTAGCAAAGTGTGTAGTGGCAAGTATAAGATCGAATTTACAGAAACTTATTTCCGAAAATCTAGTTTTTTCCCTTAAAAATCTAATTTTTATCTTACTCTAGTTGAGAAATCTTTGCATGAAGGTTGGATGATGGTTTTAAAAACTTAAAATGTCTAAGCATAAAAGAAAAATAAGAAAAGCAAGAAACTATGAGAAAATAAAAATTAAAAGAAAACTAACCTTATGTGAAGATCAATTAAAGAAGGTGATGAAGAAATAACCTAAGAGTTTGAGATGAAGGGAAGAGGAGGATTAAAACTAGTGAACTTGTTTCTTGTCGTCGCCTTAATGTTTCCCTCCTCCAAATGATGCTAAAAATAAAAAGGACTAATAAAAAAAGAGAAAAGAATATGCATAAGATTAGTGATGACTTCATGGAATCAAATATGCAATTTATAAGAAAAGAATAGCATAAAAAATAAAGAAAAATTAAAGAAAGACTTAAACTGCACACTGCAAGACTGTGAAGAAGAATTCTAAATTTTATTCAATAAGCATCAATTACAAAGCCCTTGATCCTCTCCAGTCTCGCATTACAAACTCAAAACTCTCTTTTTTTTTTTACTTTTGAGCTTTCTGGTGTCCCTCTCTCTTAATGAATACAGGCATTTATAGAAAAATAGGGATAAGAGAGAGAGTAGGGAGTTAGGAGGAGCTGGCTATTTCTTAATTTGAATCTTCCTCTTATCTCCAAACTTGATTTGATTTATCCAGAATTCTGATCTGCAGCTTATTGGCGTGTTGATTGTTGAATATTACTTATCAGATGATAGAATTTGAAATAATGATCAACATAAGAGTTGTAACCCTTTAAATGTTCTTTCGGATCATCTTGAATCCTCAGATTTGAGTTTCGGTAGCGAAATTTATAATTAAAATGCTAAAATGTATCCAGTCTGAATTCGAATTTGAATTACTTCGTCTCATCCATTGATCTTCTCTCTATCCATTTATCCTCAGTGAAACTGATAGGGTCTTCAAAAATTCTTTTTTTTAAAATTTTTATAGTATCATCTTATCTGGTAAATCTAATCCTCAAATAAGATAGCCTCTAGATTCTATGAATTTGAGTCGATCTCCGTTTGATTTAAACTTTTGGATTAGTTTAGATAGGAGTCATGCTTATCTTCTCTTTATCACCCTGTAAGGATTAGGACATTAAGACAAATGAGTTTGTAATGATTTATTACAGAATATATGTAGGAATGTAAAATATTTATGTATTGTATGTGTCCAAACACAAAGATCTCATATCCCTCATCGGGCAGAGACTCAACAAAATCAAAGTTTTGTCCTTATCCTCGATAACAACATCCATGTTAGCTAGATCCACGAGAAGCTTGATGAAGTTATTGATGTGATCACTAATTGAAACCGCTCTCTTTAATTGGAAATGATAGAGTCTCCTCTTCAGACGCAAACGGTTCTCAGTGTTCTTCGTCATGTACTTTCCCACTAGAGTTTCCCAGATCTTCCTCGCTGGCGTCTCATTCACATCACAAGCTATTTTTTCATCTTCTTCCACATTTTCTCCTCCATATCCATCGGTTTCTCTTGTAACTTAAGAAATTCCTCCAAGTTTTATGTATTTAGCATCCATTACTTTGCATCTCCAAAGTCAAAAGTTATTTGATCCATTGAACTTCACCATATCGATTTTCATATGGTGATAGTTCTGTATATTCTTCACAACAAAAGAACCACTTCCATCTCCTTCTTTTGCAACTTCTTCTCCAAATTCCCACAATTAAGTAAGTAAAACAACTATGGAATCGATCTATGAAGAAAAATAGGCTTTTTATCTTCAATTGAAACTCTAAGAAGAGTTTCCAATTGATCTCTCCACCCAAATTAGAAGATGAGATCTTTCAAAATAAAAATCTAATTTTTGTCTTTAAAGCTTCAGGTCTACCAGATCTAAGATCTAAATCCAAATCCACTCCACTACACGAAGCCCAAACGTAGCCTAGAGTTCTGATACCACTTATAGGGAACTGAGGGAGCCAAGAAACCCCGCAGACTAGATCAAATCAGCCACAGAAAATGAAGAACACAAAGAACGCAACGATATAATGAGGTTCAGTGTGATGCCTACATCCCTGGGATAGAGTAGAGAGATCTATTGATGTTGAACACAGTTACAAAATGAATATGAGATTTTACTTTATCTCTCAAAAATATCTCATCCAACTCCTATTTATAAGGGGAAGAGAGTGGAAGAAGAACATGGCAGGTCGGTTCCCTGTTTTTGCTAGGAACCAACCTTTTGTCGACCGGGCGGTCGACCATGACAAGTTGTCAATCAACCGACTGAAAGCACTTACTCTCTGTTGGGGGCAGCCGACCGGGCAGTCGATCGGGCCAAGTTGCTGGTCGACCAGGCGGTCGACTGACTGAAAGCCCCTAACTCTCTGTTGGGGGCAGTCGACCGGGTGGTTGACCGAACTTGCACACGAAGTGCATTTTGTGCACGTCGGTCGACCGACCGACCTGATGTCCCTCCCATTTTCCCCTGTTTTTCTTCTTTGTTCCACTCTTCGCTCCCTCAATTAGAGTTAAAAACTATAAGTTCTAGTTTTTGATCCTCTCTACACCAAGCTGATCGGACTTTCTTATTTAGCCTTCAGAAAGGCTTTTCTTGCTTTTTTGACGAAGGTTGCACCGGTATCAATACGAGTGTTAGATACAATAGATACAGATATATGAGTACACAAAAATTGAAAAAACTACAATACGAATATGTTGTAGATATAACAACTATGTAATATTATTTACAAATTTATATATGTAATTATTATATTTTATAATTTACTCGTAGAGAAAAAAGTGTTGAATGACTTTAGAATAAGTAAAAGAGAGAAATTGCTCAATTGGTACATTGTAAGGTTAAAATTATTTGTGGAGAAATTTATAAAGCATTTACTTTAGAATAAGTTAAAAGAGAGAAATTGCTCAATTAGTACATTGTAAGGTTAAAATTATTTATGGAGAAATTTATAAAGCATTCAGTTCACATTTTATTGTTGTTTTAAACTAAAGACACATTGAATTTGTATAAAAGTATCTAATAAAAATCCGACAAGTACCTAATAAGAATCATCCACATACATATCCAATAGGGGAAGTCACCTATCTACAAGAATCAGAGTATCATAGCATTTGCACTTGTCAGGTGACCGCCCCACGTGTAGACAACATGAGATTACTCCTCTCTATTTTTTGACAAAAGATTAAACTAACTAATTGTGGGACAGCTCATTTGGCTGAAAATTTAAAAGATGATCAACAGGCTATTCAAGATCTCACAAATATGGAAGCTAATAGCAAAACCTCTAGAAAACTCCAAATCTCCAATAATTAGCTGGTGTCTAATCAAATTCAGAAAATTAGCATGTCTGATTACTATCCTTCCATGATCACCTCTTATACTAGCTGGCATCTAATTGTATCCATAAGATTAGCATGATAATTTAGTTAAATGTGCAAACCCTTTACCCTAGCTGATCTCCATATAAGTAGAGCACTGCTCCATTGTATTAGATAGAGAAAAACATTGAAATAAAATCAAGCCTTTTTCAAATTCCATAATACATCAAAAATCATTATGATATCAGAGCCCTATTGACCAAATGGCTCTTCCTCTTTCTTTTTTTTCCCTTCCTCATTCAAACACTAATCTCACAATCATGACTGCCAACACAACCATCACCAACATCGCCAACTTCGTCACCATTAAGCTCAACAAGGAGAACTATCTTGAAAATCTATCTTTCTTCCAATACTCTCCATCTATGATCTCATGGGCTTCGTTGATGGCACCAACAAATGTCCATCTCATTTTTTTACCGTTGCAAACGGGAACCCTACCACCACCATGACCCCAAAGTACATGAAATGGCATAAACAAGATCAGACTCTGATGATCTGGATTTTTACCACCCTCTCTGATACTATGCTTCCATACGTGGTTGGTTGTTGAACCCGCATCGCAGCTTGGGACATCTTGGAGAAAAGGTTTGCAAATGTATGTCATGCGCATACCATGCAGCTCAAAGCTCGGCTGCAAAACACCACCAAAGGAGAGAGGTCCATATTAGATTATCCTCAAGCTATTCAAGGGATTGATGATCAACTTGCTACAGCTGGCCAACCAGTTGCCAAATGAAGATCTAGTTCTTCATATGCTATGTGAGCTACCATCAGAATACGATGTGTCCACCTCAATCAAAGTTTGGTCCGATGCTATAACTGCAGAAGATCTTCATTCTCGTGTTTCTTAGTGAGGAGGTCACTGTCCATGAGCATGCGTGATCAGTCACTCAACCTGACTCCTCCCCACATGCCCCATATGCCTCTTTCTCCTCCAAGAACACCGGCAAGCAGATCTACATCAAGTCAAATTACAAAGGGAAGCTCCAAAATTATATCCCTAACTTTTAATACAATGGACCATCCAAATCCATTTCAAAACAACCCCGCTCCAGAAACTTCTCTCCTCAATTTAACGGCAGCTCAAACTCAACATCCACCAATACGTCCTCCAAACCCACCTGTCAAATCTTCACCAAACCAGGGTATACTGCTCTCGAATGCTACCTGCGTATGAATTACGCTTATCAAGGCAGGTATTCCCCACAACAATTAGCAGCAGTGGTGGTAGAATCCTCAGACATGATGGATCAATGGATTGTTGGCTCAGGTGCTGCTCACCATATGACCAGTGATCTCTCAAACTTATCCCTAAGTCAAAATACCTAGGTATGGATGTAGGGTTGTAGGAAATGGCATGAAGCTTCTAATCTCATCTATTAATTCTTCTTCTATTCATACACCTCACTCTTCTTTTCTTCTCAAACGCATTTTACATGTTCCTTCTTTAAAACACAATCTACTCTTAGTGCAGCAATTTGTTTGTAATAATAAGGTGACACTAACTTTTTGAAAATCACCTAGAGGGGGCTGAATAGATTATGTGCTAATCAAATGTGAAATTTAAAAACTTATACTAATTAAAACTAATACACAAATAGATATCAAAGAGTGAAGCAGAATTCCAGGTGAATGGATCTAGAACTTCTCCTCAAGATCCTCTTAATAAGAGTTGAGGTGCTTAATTGCTCTTTTGTTCAAACAAGTGTAAGCACGTGAAACTATATCAAGCATGTAAAAGTAGGCAAGTAATAGCAAGTAAGATATAAACTAGAGTGAGTTGGGTTGGGTTGAGTTGAGAGAGAGAGAGAGATGATGATGAGCAATCACAAATACGAGAGAATTATTTTGAGGTTCGAGCCATTTTCTCTATGTCCTCACCTTCACCACAATGAAGAATCTTCACTATGCAGATCCCGCAAGATCACTTAACAATGCAAATTCTCTCAAAAACTCTTGGACTCGCAAGTCTCTCACTCCTTGCCGCAACACCTACAACATGAGCCCGCAAGCCTAGTCCGAGGCTACAACCTCCAACCACTTCAAATATAATGTAGAACACTTGGTCATCAATCTCTTTGACCAAAAATAATGAAATCTCTCAAACAAGGCTTCTATAGAATGGATAGAAAAGATTGGCTCAAGATTGTGTGAGGAAAAACTTAGAGATTTGAAACTGAAAACTCAAGAAAAACTATTGGAAAAACTTCTTTGAAGTTGTAAGAATATATAGTACAAAAACTGATTTTTCCCAAAACTTGTTTTCATGATTTTTCAAATCTTTTTCTAAAACTTAAAACTTGATTTTTGAATTTTGAAATCTTAAAAATTCGGTTAAAACTTCTCTACAATGGGTCCTATTTATAGGGAATAGGATGATATAATTAGAGATTAATCCCAGCCATTAAAACAATGATTAAATCCAAATAAAATAAGATATAAACATTTGAGAATAAAACAAAAACTAAAAATTCAAAATATAGCCGTTAGAGGCAAACTGCTACTTTTGGCAGCAGTGCAATCGATCGCCCGGTCAACCACCAACGGCTAGCAGTTGGAGCCAATGGTCGACGCCTGGTCGACCTCCCAGAACAGAGATTTCTGCTCTGCACAACTGGTGATTGACTGGCTAGTCGACCGTCCAGCCCAACTGCTCAACGGTCGACCGCGCGATCGATTGTGTGCACAAGCCAATGCTTGTGTGCACGTCCAATCGACCATCCGGTCGATCATGTGCACAAGCCAGTAGCTTGTTACACCACCATCGACCGCCCGGTCAACTGGCCTAGGCCAAAAACTTTTTTTTTTTTTTTGTAATTTTCGGCCGTCCATTTTGTGCCTACTTGAAGGATAAGCAAATTTAAAATACATTATTTTTGTTTTTAATTACTTGAAATAATGTAGATTAACTTCAATGGAGTAGATCTTACATTCGGGTATTGTAGGGTTGTATTTGAGTGGGAAGGGTTCAGCCTCGAATCCTTCCGAAATGACACAAGTCTACACACACGTGTGTGCGCGCGCGTGCGCGCACACATGCACGCGGAACACAGAAGATGTAGGCTAATAATCATAGTTCAATGAGTCTCATATTATTTTATTATTCTTTTTACTGAACCAATTGGAGTTTTCAGATTTGAGACAACTAGTTTTAGGTGACAAACTAAACATGAATGCATCCAGTACTCACTCCCTGGAACTATTATTAAGTAATAGTATATGAGAATTATAATCCTTCTACTTTCTATTATTGAACTAAATTTGGTTCTGATAGTTGGCATGCATTTGTCAAATTTGAGGTTTAGTTCTACAGTCAGTTAATTAAAAGGAAATGATAATAGAACTTTCTAATTTTGTACTTCCCATTCAATTACTCCAGCAATTTGATAGGATCTGTATGATGCTACATTTACAATGAACAAGTGATTAAGATGTTTATGGTTCCATCAGCTGGAAAACTAGAAGCATAAAGTACATTTTTTGCCACTGAAACATTAAATTAGGTAGATTATAGAGAACCCTTTTGTGCATGCAGTGTTTTGTAAGAAACCCTTCTATGTTTATTGAAATGAATAGAAACGTCTGTTATTCTATTGAAATGAATAGAAAACTCGTATGTATATCATAAGATACTATCAAATATAACAGAGCAAAAGGTTTGCCACCTAGTTTTATGATAATTTGATAACTTGTTTTCTGATGAATTTAACGAAGCGTGGAGTTCTTTGCTCATTCAATTTTAGGAGAACAAAAAGTTGTTTTAAGAAACATTTATAATATAGAGAAGGTTTTTGCTAATTGCCTAGTTTAATATGTCTAGGAAAGATTCACAGTCTTTACCATTCTTGATGAAGATATTATAATGTTAGTGGAGATTCAACCTCATCTTCCCTCCTCTAGTATTTTCTTTAGTTAACTAAAGATGGTTGTTGAAGTTACTCTTTGCATGCAGTCCCATTTGCACTCCTTTATCATAACAAAATTTAGGCAACACATTACCAACTCCCACCCACTGGTTAGTGGAGTATAGATGGACTCAGAGCACACAAAATTGAGTCATAAGTGTGTGGTTGACATCATGACATTTGGCCAAAGAAACATGGTACTTAGGTTAACATCCACTTTCAAATAGTTGCTAACATTCTCAAAGTCAAGATTAGGTGGTGGAATCCACCATTAAAAGTTCAACATCTTTCTATCACTCATAGGTCTACGTCCACACTTAAATATGTAAGCATGTTTGTTCCAATTCCTAAAGTAAACTAACGAATTAGCTGCATTTCTCTATGATCCAGCTTTGAGATGCTTACATGAGGAGACATTATTGTTTAGTTTGGGAGTGGAAGTTTTAGTGGAAATTTTCATGCTAGATCTTCTTTGAATATGGTAATAAACAAGAATTTTAAACTTCTATGAGGAGATTTTATTCCACTCAACTTGTGATTTGCAAAAAGGAAACATAATGACTTTTCTAAAACTAATTCGATTTTATTTTATTTGTATTTTCTTTTGAGTAGAATTTTGTTTTATTTATATGTTATTATTGTTGGGAAAATTTATTGATCTGAAGCTACTTAATTACAATAATAATAAATAATTAAAATCTAAATCAGAGTAAATAAAGTGTTAGGAAAAAGAGTTTAGCCTGATGATCGAGGCGTGCTGGGCACTGTCCCAAGAATCAAATTGTTCCCCTTTCGTTCAGGGCTTCGCGGCAATGATCCTGGAGATACAACGATCCTCGGTCAGGCGACCTCCTTCTCGTCGGCACGGACTCCAAGAAGACTTTGTGAATTCTTCTAAAACTTTTTGGGAACCAACAGAGATTGAAAGTTAAAAAAAAGAAGAAATCTGAGAGTGAGAGAGGAAGAGAGTTGTATTGATTATTGTTCAATGTATTTTCACTCTAAAGGAGGTGGTATTTATAGGCTCATGATGTTGGGATTTGGGTCGAACAAATAGTCCCACATCGGCTAGACGTGGGGATGGTCTTAGGTATATAAGGATTTAGGCAACTCCACCTAGAAAGCTAGTCTTTTGGGATGGTGCCCCAAGTCCTTCAATTGATATCAAAGCATCTCAGGTTTGTCGTGGGATCATCTGGTGATTCGAAGGGCATCTGTAGCTGATTGGTGGAGATCGTGTGTCGATCTCAGGTCAGCGTTGGGATTATTTGTGGGATCGTGTGTCGATCTCAGAACAGCGCGTGAAGTGCTCAAGGAATCAATTTGAGAAGTAGATTTATTCAAAAACTCATCTAGGGTTTCGTGAGGAGGTTAAAGATCTGATCTTTATCAAATTTGTTTATCTAACTCCGTTGGTTTTCCTATTACATAGAGGATCTAGTCAAAGAGATAGCTGAAGAAAGTACATCTATGAGAACCATGAATCTACATCCGAGCATCCGAGGATTGATGTGGTGAAATTCAATGGCACGAATAATTTTTGGCATGTAGAGATGCGAGGTGATGGATGCACTAACGGCATCAAATCTCGAAGATACTCTACGTCTGGAGAAGAAGCGAAGCACAACCACTGAAGAAGAGTGGGATAAGATGAACCGATCAGCGTGTGGCTTAATCAGATCGTGTCTAACACAAGACATCAAATACCTTGTGTTACACGAAATATCTGCGAGGCAGTTGTGGGAGATCCTAAAAGGAAAGTATCTGACCAAAAGTATTGAATCCAGACTACTGCTGAAGAGCAAGCTGTATGGTTTTCAGATGAAGAAAGGATGCTCCGTAAATGAACGTCTGAATCGCTACACAAAGCTTCTTACGGATTTTGTTAATGTGGATGTCGAGATAAATGAAGAAGATAAAGTGGTAATTCTCTTGAACTCTCTTCCTGTAGAGGAGTATGAGACTTTTACATTAACCTTCATAAATGGTAGACAGTCCCTTAACTATCATGAAGTGTCGTCTGCTCTGGTTAATTATGAGACAAGGAGAAAGGAAAGACAGTCTTCTCAGGTAAGCACATTAGCAGAGGCATTAGCAGTAAGAGGCAGAGGTTCACATAGGAAGGGCAAAGATGATCGAGGGAGATCGAAGTCCAGGCCAGGTTATAGAGATCTGAAGAAGAACCAGTGTGCCTTCTGTAAAGAATTAGGGCACTGAAAAGTTGATTGTCCAAAGGCTAAAGGGAAGAAGAAGGAGTCTAAGACTGAGTCAAATCTTGCAAAGGTGGTCAGTACTCAAGACAGTACCTCACAGGCAGGTGGATCAGACTCGGACTCATCGGTATTCTCATTCTCTGTCACTACTTTTATCATTGGCTACTCATGAGATAATAAGTGGATATTGGATACTGGTGCTACATACCATGTGTGCCCGAATAAGGATTGGTTTTCTAGCTTTGAGAAGCTGGAGGGGTGTTCAATCGTTATGGGCGACGATCATCCATGTATCATGGAAGGTGTAGGAACAATCCAGATCAAGATGTTCAATGGGATGATACAAGAATTGAAGGAAGTGAGGTATGTACCTCAACTGAAGAGAAACCTTATCTCTGTTGGAGCTTTAGAGACATTGGGTCTTGTGGTGTCAATAAAGGAAGGAGTCCTTAAGATGACCAAAGGCTCGATGGTGGTACTGAAAGCCGTTCGCCGGAACAATCTTTACTACTTGAAGGGTAGTACTGTTACAGGGCAAGTGGCAACTTCAACTGATTCAGATGAAGACTCAACCAGGCTATTGCATATGAGGCAGGGACACACAGAAGAAAAGTCTTTGCAAACTCTTGCAAAACGAGGATTATTGAAAGGTGCCGAAACCTGCAAGTTGAAACTTTGTGAACATTGTGTCATCAAAAAGAAGAGCAAGGTGAAATTCGGCATAACAACTCATTGCACCAAGGGGATTCTGGATTATGTTCACACTGACGTTTGGGGACCTACCAAGACTGCATCAATTGGAGGTAACCACTACTTTGTGTCTTTTATTGGTGATTATTCTAGGCGTTGTTGGGTATATACCATGAAGCACAAAGGGGAAGTCCACAATTATTTGTGAAGTGGAAGAAGAATTTGGAGAGAAGTACGGGAAGGAAAATCAAGGTCCTTCGTTCAGATAATGGAGGGGAATATAAGTCAGATCCTTTCCTTAAGCTATGTCTTGATGAGTGCATAGAGAGGCACTTCACAGTGAGGGAAACACCACAGTAGAACGGGGTAACAGAAAGAATGAACAGGACTTTGCTAGAGAAGGTTCGTTATATGTTATCTAATACTGGTTTAGCGAAGAATTTTTGGGCTGAGGCTCTGGCATACGCTTGCTATCTTGTTAACAGGTTGCCTTCGTCTGCGATAGGAGGGAAAACTCCTCTCGAGGTTTGGTCAGAAAAAACTGCTACTGATTATGATTTGCTAAGGGTGTTTTGGTTGTCCAGCCTATTACCATATTAAAAAAGATAAGTTAGACCCAAGAGCAAAGAAGGGCTTGTTCGTTGGTTTCAAGAAGGGAATCAAAGGATTCAAGATATGGGATCCTATGGACAGGAAGTTTATTTTCAGCAGAGATGTCACATTTGATGAGGTTTCGATGTTGAAGCCTAAGATCTCTCAGCAGGTGGAGCTTATCAAGCCAAAGATGTATCGCAGTAGGTGGAGAATGATGCTAATCCACTATCTCTAGAAAGTTCAGTATTTGTGAGGATCATACCTAGGGTGACACAAGGTAATGGTTAAGCAGATGAGGTAGATGCTGATAATGAAGAGGATCAAGAACAGCTCATGGGTGATGTTCCTGATTCTACTGCAGTTAGAAGACCAAGGAGAAACACGAAAACCAGGTTGGCTCATTACAGATATGGTCGTTGCTTATGCACTTCCGGTCGTTAAGGAGTATCCCGTCCACCTATAGAGAAGCTGAAATCAATTCAAAGTCGAAGATGTGGAAAGCCGCCATGGAAGAAAAGATGAAGTCTCTTTACAAGAACGACACTTGGGAACTCACAAGGTTGCCCAAAGGAAAGAAGGCGATAGGCTATAAGTGGGTGTACGCAAAGAAGTAGGGATCTCTTAAAGAAGGTATGGTGCGCTACAAGGCCAGATTGGTAGCAAAAAGCTATGCATAAAGAGAAGGAATTGACTACAATGAGGTATTTTCTCCCGTTGTAAAGCATTCGTCAATTCGCATCTTATTGGCTCTGGTGGCACAGTACGAGTTGGATCTTGATCAACTCGATGTAAAGACCACCTTTTTCCATGGCTATCTGGATGAAGAGATCTACATGTCTCAGCCGACAAGGTTCAAGGCTGCAGGGAAAGAAGATATGGTGTGCAAGCTGAAGAAATCACTGTATGGATTAAAACAATCTCCTAGATAGTGGTACAAGCATTTCGACAGCTTTATCAGAGGAAAGAGGTACACACGAAGCCACTATGACCCATGTGTGTATTATAACAAGCTACCTACATGAGAGTATATCTATTTACTATTATATGTAGATGATATGTGATTGAGGCCAAACCTGCACACAAAATACGAGATTATAGAACTTAAGAAACGAGATGTGCAAGTGCTCAATTCTTCTGCTATAGCAAGTGGCTATGCGGGTCGTGATCCACAAGGAGGATTTTACGATAGAAGCGTTTACGTTCTTTATTGAAATCGTTAAGAAAACAAAATGATAGTTCTTCTCTGTTTTTAAGTTAACAAAAAGAAAAAGAAAGTTATGTTAAAGTTAAGAAGAAAGTGGTAGAATAGAAAGTGGAAAAAATAAGAAAATGAAAGAAGCGACTATGTACAAATGGAGTGAGTGAAGAAGAAAGAGTTGGAAGAGGTGATGATTTAATTTACAGAAATGAAAGAAAGGAAAGAAAAGGAAGGAATACTTACCTAGGTTGAGTGATGACTTACCTGGAAACCGTTGCATGTTCTACCTTTGCTTCGGAGGCGTTCAACGCATAGATCATAAGCTCGAGCTCAGTCCCCGTGCACATTATATCGTCAAGCATATCAAGAACGAAGTGATGCGGAGCTTGGAAGAGGAGAACGTCTTCATGAACTATCGCTGGCTCTCACGTAGCTTAGTTATACTTGCTTTGGAATTCACTTGTAAACTCAACAAATACAACCAAGGTAAAGTAGAAGAGGAAGAGGAAAGCAAAATAAAATGAAAGTAAAGATATGAACATAAATAAAAGTTTACATTTATTGCTTGAAACAATAAAAGAAAGGAGGAGGGTACATCGGTGTCACTCTCAACATATGCCTCTCTCTTACTTACATGAATCATCATCTAACCTAAGTTTACATACAAATTACATAGAAAGAAAAGAAAAACCTAAACTATAAAGTATTAAAACTAGGCTAAATCCTAATCTGCATTGGCGTCCCATTTTTAGCGCAAGTACAGGCCTTTTATAGGCATAAACCAACAACCAGGATCCCGGGGAGATCGGGGGAGCAAACGTTCCCCCTAACTCCCCAACAAAGCCGCGAAAACGCGGCTTTGGCCGCGTTTCCGCGGCCAGGGTGTGGCCAGATGGCCACACCCTGTTGGTGGGTCATCCTGGGAGTTTCTTCTAGCTTTATCCTTTGTTGGTTTCTTCGTTTGAGCCCCGGATTCTGACGAAATGACCTTGGATTCTTGGCTTTAACCGATCGATTCTGAGAGGATTCTTCTCAACCGGTTTCAACCTCTTGATTTTGCCCTGATTTAGTGTGTGCGAATTAATTCTGATTTAATTCAGAATTCTGGTGGGCTTTTGGGCTCATTTCTCTTCATCTCCTTAAGGATTGGGCCTGCAAATAAATTAAACAATTAATTAGGACAATGCAGGCTTTTATTCTAAAATAAGTATAGAAATATGATACTAAATATGCAATATTAGCGACCAATCACACCCCCATACCTATCTTTGCTCGTCCTCGAGCAAAACAACTAAACTATACTAAGGATTATTAGACCACTTTCGCAGGTCACGCGATTGCACTGAGCATGTGCAACAAGCCGTTAAACCTCTAGGTTCCCCCTAGAGGACGAGTTTTGTCTCGTAAGGGTTTTCAGCGGATTGCACCCACAAAATCCATAAAGAAAGAGAAATAAAGAGTTAGTATTTTTGAAAAGCATTTTGAAAGAGAAAAATATTTGAAATATGATTGTAAGATCTACGCAATCTATAAGTTATAGGAAAACTGAATTTTTCATTCCTAAACTTAGTCTCTATTCAAAAATTTGTTATCAATCAAAGTAAGGAGTCAAATTGTACTTCTCATCTAGTCTATTACTTCACCCTAAGTCATATGCACATTGTGAATGTGAAAATTTTGACTAAGGGTTCATTAACTCTAACTCTTATGCCTTATTTATTTATATATACATTTTTTTTTGGTGGTATTATTCCTTAGTTCTATTAGGCTTTCTAATCTGCCCATGTAACGAGCCTCTAATCGATGACTCCCAAACCAAACGGTCTTAGGGCACCAGGTGAGAAAACACCCCAAGGACTTAAGGACTCGAGCAAATAAGGCCACAAAACTAAGGATTTTATTATATGAACCTCTTTTAGGCGTGAATACTTATGCTTTATTAGGCACAAATACCCAGCTTAATCAGAGGATTTTTCTTTTTAAACTTATCTAATCATCTTTCGCATAAATACTAAGGCTTGCTTAGGCCAAAGCACCTAGCTAGTCAATAATTAGATTTGTTTGTATATATATATATTTTTATAACTTATCTAATCATCTTTCGCATAAATACTAAGGCTTTCTTAGGCCAAAGCACCTAGCTAATCAATAATTAGACTTTCTTTTTTTTTATATAAGGCATAAGAATCTTTGTTTTTGAACCCTAAGTATGTAAGTGTATAAAGTGTGCATATTTCATCAAGGTAAAGATCAAGACCAAATTACTTTGACAAATTATCTTCCTAACTCTAAAATCAAACAAATAATCTTATTTTGACCAAGTATAAGAAATCCTAATTTGGATCTTCCTATTCCTTAAAATTAACTTAATTTCTTACAAAAATAAGTCAAAATATTGTTTCTATTTCTTAAAAAGTTTTTAAAAGTAAAGAAAAATGTTAATTTTTTTTTAAAGAAAAAGAAAAGTTATGTTAGACCCTCCCCCACACCTATCTCATGCATTGTCCTTAATGTATGAATTAATGCATAGATGCATGAAAAAGAAGAAAGGGAAGGAAAATGGTTACCTTAAGGTGGTGGTTCCGGTGGTGGTCTGATTGGTCCACGAAACGCGGTCCAATCAACTTTTCTTGGGTCTCGGAGGAACCCACCAGAAGTTTCTCTAATATAACCCACTAAAAAGATGTGTCCATTAAGGATTTTTATTAAGTATTAACCCCATCTAATTTTCAAATTCCATAACTAATTTCGGAGTCAAATTTGTCAACCACCTCATCCCAGAAAGGAGTATGAAATGATAGAATGATTGACTTGGACTCAGGAAGGACAGGAACTAATACCGACTCAGGAAGGTGACTTAAATCAAGTAAAGGTTCAAGAGTCGAAATAGGTTTAGAAATTGGGTCCAAGTCAAGAAGTTGAAACTCAAGTCCACATGTATTTTCCAACAATGGAATGTGACCTAATATGGGTGATTCCAGTTCAGGAATGATAGGTGGATGAATCAAAACTGACTCTAAAATATTACTCAAGTTTGGTAACACAACAGGAGTCAATATTGATTCAGAAAGTTGAACTGGATCACAGATTTGAGAATCTAGGTCACATATCTCATTGAGTTCAATATCAAAAAATTGAGAACTTGCAAATTTGTCAATAGGACTTTCAAAATTGTATAATTGGTCAAGTTCAATATGATCCTCAAAGATGGGGGATTCAATTTCATGATGAATAGGCATAGGATCCAACGTTGACTGGGAGAAAAGATCGAAATCAGGTGAAGAAACCGGAGTCATAATCGAATCAAGAAGTAGAATTGAATCACTAAGTTGGGGTTCAGGATCATATTCATTTTCAAGTTCTATTTCAGGAAAAGGAAAACTTGCTAAACTGTCAATATCTTTTTCAAAATTTGGAGTTTGGGCAAGTTCAAATGGTTGTTCTGAAATGGAATCTTGATTTCCAAAACTACATGACTCTTCGGCTCTAACAGAATGGTTAGTGACATCAGAACTGGTCCAACGGTGAGAACGTAGAGATTCGACCATCATATCTATGTCACGATTACGAGTGTTTTGAGCCTGAGTCATGGCTTCAAGCATCTTTTCATAGTTGATAGGTTCATTATTTTGATGAAAAGATGAAGAATTGTCTTGGAAGTGGTAGTAAAATTGTGAGTCCATCAGATTTTGGGATTTGTGTTTGGACTCACGCATACTCATTTCCAAAATTGACGGTTTCCTATTTTGGACGGGTGGAACTGAGTATGAATCTTGAAAATATTGTGGACTAGGTGGAGAAGGAGGACAAGGTGGTTGAAAATTATGCTCGGGGGAGGTGAATCCCCACTGACTCGGTGAAGTGTTGAAATTATTATGGACATTATAGTTATTAGATGGGGGACATGGGTTATATTGATTCGGATAAGACCAATCCGGCACACTAGGTTGGTTAAAGTCATGATATGCCGGGTTGGTAATATCCGAAAATGAACTTGGTGTGTAATATGGATTATTATTAAAGTTGAAAAAATTATTATTATAAGCCATATCACACAATAGAATACACAAAAAAAAGAAAGAAAAGCAAACAAATAAACAAACAAGAAAGAAAAAATTCTAACCTAAGTTAGGGTAGACCTAGACCTAGACGACTCCTAACTGGTTAGACTGTCCACAGGAGGTTTAATGTAGACTTTGACCACAAGCTAATCAGCCAGGTCAGGGCAAGATTGGTGGGAGGTATTCCGTCAAAGAAGTTCCTTAATTAAATAACCACCAATCTTTAGGCTTTCGGCCCTTAATCCCTTTCCTAGACACTGATATGGCAAGAGTTAAGTTCCAACACCTTTTCCCCTTAGAATAATCTCCTAATTGAGTCCGAGATGTCCCTAGGGCCAACGTCTACTCATTTTAAGTTAGGCTTGGGTTAGTGAGTGCTTGGATTCTGATTTTTGGGCTAAGGAAGGGTGATTAAATCCCCACCTTATCTTGTTATGGGTTAGTGCCCTTAAGATAATTTTGTGCAAGTGTACAAGATATGTAAGATTCACTCAAAGAGATATAAATCAACCAAGAAGTGAGTCCTATGCTAAATGCAATGCATACGTACCTTGCTCCAGCACTCTTCAACAGTAAAAATAAAGGAATTGAAAAGACACGTGCCTAAATGCAAACGTCTAATCAATTTTTAACTTTTGCAACAAACGTTTTACTGTTGATTATTAGCAGGCTTATGTGATGGCATATAAGAAAAGCTAAAGTTGCAGAAAACTAGAATTTGCAAAGTAAGCTGCCCTGCAAAAACCTGTTAGTAGTCCACTCGTCCTTGCCGCGGATCCACGGCTTTTGCCGTGGAAACGCGGCAAATCAGAGGGCACTTGGTCTCTGCTTTCTAGAGTAGAGGCCCAAGGCCACTTATATGTTACTGCAACTTTAATTTCCTGCTTTGCTTGCCCTGTAAGCTGCAACAGAGAAGAAAATTCGTTTTAGTTCTAAAAAATTTTCAATAAAAATTCAGATTTCAATAAAAACAATGTTACCTTCCCCGGCAACGGCGCCAAAATTTGATTGAGGCCAAACCTGCACACAAAATACGAGATTATAGAACTTAAGAAAGGAGATGTGCAAGTGCTCAATTCTTCCGCTATAGCAAGTGGCTATGCGGGTCGTGATCCACAAGGAGGGTTTTGCGATAGAAGCGTTTACGTTCTTTATTGAAATCATTAAGAAAACAAAACGATAGTTCTTCTCTATTTTTAAGTTAACAAAAAGAAAAAGAAAGTTATGTTAAAGTTAAGAAGAAAGTGGTAGAATAGAAAGTGGAAAAAAATAAGAAAATGAAAGAAGCGACTATGTACAAATGGAGTGAGTGAAGAAGAAAGAGTTGGAAGAGGTGATAATTTAATTTACAGAAATGACAGAAAGGAAAGAAAAGGAAGGAATACTTACCTAGGTTGAGTGATGACTTACCTGGAAACCGTTGCATGTTCTACTTTTGCTTCGGAGGCGTTCAACGCATAGATCATAAGCTCGAGCTCAGTCCCCGTGCACATTATATCGTCAAGCATATCAAGAACGAAGTGATGCGGAGCTTGGAAGAGGAGAACGTCTTCATGAACTATCGCTGGCTCTCACGTAGCTTAATTATACTTGCTTTGGAATTCACTTGTAAACTCAACAAATACAACCAAGGTAAAGTAGAAGAGGAAGAGGAAAGCAAAATAAAATGAAAGTAAAGATACGAATATAAATAAAAGTTTACCTTTATTGCTTGAAACAATGAAAGAAAGGAGGAGGGTACATCAGTGTCACTCTCAACATATGCCTCTCTCTTACTTACATGAATCATCATCTAACCTAAGCTTACATACAAATTACATAGAAAGAAAAGAAAAACCTAAACTACAAAGTATTAAAACTAGGCTAAATCCTAATCTGCATTGGCGTCCCATTTTCAGCGCAAGTACAGGCCTTTTATAGGCATAAACCCAACAACCAGGATCCCAGGGAGATCGGGGGAGCAAACGCTCCCCCTAACTCCCCAACAAAGCCGCGGAAACACGGCTTTGGCCGCGTTTCCGCGGCCAGGGTGTGGCCAAATGGCCACACCCTGTTGGTGGGTCATCCTGGGAGTTTCTTCTAGCTTATCCTTTGTTGGTTTCTTCGTTTGAGCCCCGGATTCTGACGAAATGACCTTGGATTCTTGGCTTTAACCGATCGATTCTGAGAGGATTCTTCTCAACCGGTTTCAACCTCTTGATTTTGCCCTGATTTAGTGTGTGCGAATCAATTCTGATTTAATTCAGAATTCTGGTGGGCTTTTGGGCTCATTTCTCTTCATCTCCTTAAGGATTGGGCCTGCAAATAAATTAAACAATTAATTAGGACAATGCAGGCTTTTATTCTAAAATAAGTATGGAAATATGATACTAAATATGCAATATTAGCGACCAATCAATATGCTCATTCAAAGTCTAGATCTGCAATTGATACACTGAAAAAGGACTTATCTTCTGAGTTTGAGATGAAGGATCTTGGTGAAGCAAAGAAGAAGGTGTTAGGCATGGAAATCACAAGAGACCGGAGGAATGGCAAGGTGAGCTTGACACATAAGGGATATATGCAAAAGGTACTTCAGAGGTTCAACATCGGCAAGGATACAAAATCTGTAAGCACACTACTGACTCCTCATTTCAAGTTATTGTAATACCCCGTTCCCGGAATACGTACTTAGTTGCGTATTCAGATTTTCGATCGTATTTTTTTCGATTTGTTTCCTGTATTTATTCTGTATTATGAATTCCTTATATGATTGTTTTGCCTTGGATTTGGATCGGTGAACTCGGAGTCAGCCTTAGTCTGAGCCGGGGACTCGATCTCAGAGTTTTACTTGTTTTAGACATTCTGGTTATCCGATTCGACCGATTTTAGTTTTAAACATCGTTTTCCAATATTTTGGATTTTCTATGATTTTCTGGAATTTTCTGTGATTAAGTTGAAAATCTTCAAAACCGGTGTCGGCCAGTGCCGCTGACCGATTCCCGGATTTTTAATTCTCAAACTGTTTGGAACTTCATGATGACCCTTTAGACATAATTACTTAGAATCATATTTCTTACTTACATTCTTTTTCTGAGAATTTTATGATTTTATGAAAATTCCATCGGAGTCGGTAGATAACTGATTCCGAGATTTTTAGTTTTAAAACTATAAAGTAATTCTTAAAACGGATTTCACTATTGGTCTTCATATATTATTTTGATTTTTGATAATTATTTCGAGTCGATCCGAGATACTTGAATTTCGGACGATTCCGGCATTTTCCGAAATGATTTCCACATCTTTGACTTTAACCCGGGTATCTGTCTATTCAACAGTTTCATCTTGAGTCCAAGAGAAAATATCTTCTCTTTATCATCTCTCTACCATTTTCTTTTTCTCTATTTTCCTTTCCTTCCTTCACAAGCCAAAGAGATTTCCAATTTCCCAAATTCCTAATCTTTTCCAAAATCCATTTTCTTCCACACTCTTCCATCTCAAAATATCTTCACCTAACCTCCACCTCACCCCTCCACTTGGCCGGCCATGATTGGTCAAGTGACACCTCATGCTTCCCCATTTACACAAAACCCCTCTCTTCCATCTCAATTACACCTCCTTCACAAATCACAAATCATATATAAACTTTCCATTACATTTCCTTTCTCTTTTTCTTCACTTCCACAAAGAAATCCCCTTCTCCAAAATCCTCCTTCATCTCAACATCCACCACCAACCTCAAGGGCATCATCTAGGTCATCATCTCCACCTCAAGCATCAACAAGATCTTCATCTTCAACCTCAATCAAGCTTCTTCCTTTGGATTGGGGATCATCTCTCTCTTCGTCGGATTTATCACCTTGGATCAAGCTTCACATAACCCATCCTAGTGAGTATTCTTACTCACCAAGACTTGTTTCATTCCTAGTATACTTGTATCCTCCTATCTTGTGTTCATACGCCATAAAAATCACATTTTTAGACCATCAAACGCAACCAGCGAATTCTGTTCTGCGTTCTGTTTTTGACCAGTTTTAGTCGACTTGACCTAGAACCTAGTCGACTAGAGACCCTTAGATTGAAACGTAACCTTTTCTGATCCACAGTTTTAGTCGACTCATCTTATTTATTAGTCGACTATAGATCCCTATTAGTCGACTACACCTTGACCCTAGTCGACTACCCTTTTCCTGAAACCAAACCCAACTCTCTGTTTCACAGATTTAGTCGACTTAAGTGTCTGTTAGTCGACTTGACCCTTCTATTAGTCGACTACCCCTCCTAACCTAGTCGACTAACATTTCCTGAATCAGAAACCCAACTCTCTGTTACACAGTTTTAGTCGACTAGACCCTACTGTTAGTCGACTAACCCTTCTATTAGTCGACTACTCCCTTGACCTTAGTCGACTAACTTTGGCTGTCTGTTACAGTTAATTACTATCTTAAATTTGGATCTTATGCTTCGGTTATATGTTTGTATATTGTACTTCATGACCTATTACTTGAAGTATATAACCTCTAGTTACCTCATATTTCTATGTTTATGTATTGCCATGCAACTGTTTGTTTCATTCTTATACTTGTATCTTGCCAGTGATGTTCTTACTCCTTATCGTATACCATGCGTGGCAGACCCTTCGAGGTCGTTGAATTCTGTGTCGCTTCTATGTTTCCACTTGCCATGTCCTTACTTCAGACTTGTTAATTTCATGTTTCCTTTTAACACATGTATATCACCTGACATGCCACTACTTTGCTAGACCCTATTGTTATGTCATGACTGACCCGGCCTATTATCAATCTATTGTTATGTTTTATTGCTTGTGATATATCACCACCTCGTCATGCTATCTTTTAAAACCAAGCATGATACACCTGACTTTGTAATTGTCATGTTTACGGGAATCCTGTCTTGTTTTTTTGGAACTAAGTGCCACACCATACTCGGTGGGGGCCACCTCTAGAATCCACCCCCCTCAGAACAAAGTGCCACATGGAACAAAGTGCCACACCTCACGGTGGGGGCCACCTCTTGAATCTGTGGGGGCCACCTCTTGAATCTATAGGGCTATTACTGTTATGACTGTTTATTCCCGTAACCTGATAATCTTAATAAGCTACAACTTGTATGGGTATGGGAGGAAGTGATGGATGCCGGAATGATATCTTGCTTATAGTATGGGAATATGACATATTGGCGGTACTGTTAGTGGGACTTTGGGCCCACAGATTACTGTTAGGGGGACTTTGGGCCTCCAAAACTGGTCCCAGGTGTATGGGAACTACTATAAGAAGCTATATCAGTTCTCCATCAGCTTCCGATAACAACCCTCGACTTTCTTATATATGGATGTATGTGGGTTGGGATCGATACCGAGACACATACTTAGATATATGGGTTAGACGAGTTATAATAATAATTGATAACCGTTATGGATCTTATTATGATCCTTGATATTCCAGTCATGATTCCAGTTATGTTTCCAGTTGTGATACTTATTATGATTCCCGTTATTCCAGTTATGTTTCTAGTTATGATTCTTAGTATTCTTGTTATGTATTCCTGTTTGACTTTCATATGATTTGCAACTCTGATTCTATACGCTTGGATTTCTGTGGCATGAGATAAAGGTATATAGATGAGGGTTTCCTTGTTTGGATTATTCCTTCGATGTATTAGTCTCATGGGACCGTGACTTAAGCGTATACAATCAATCTTGCTTATAATCAGTTTTAACCTGGATTTCCTGTTTTATGATTCACTTGTTCATATCTGCCTTACTTGTGTTCTAACCTTTCTACTCTTGTCACTTTGCCATTTGGCTGTAGCCTGTTCATTATTGGGAGGTCCTGACTCCCTTGGATTTGTATGTTCAGGTTGAAGCTTGGATCGAAGTGGAGCTGTCCACAGTAGATCGAGCTTTCTTTAGTGAGCAGGCAGACTAGCTCTACTTCCTTCGTGCCAGACTCCTTTTGACTCACGGGATCTTCACCCTTCTCGTGAGCATTTTGTATCTTTATTGTATATTTTACTTTTGGACTTGGTTGTGATAAAAGACATATGTAATATGTAATGTTTATCATACACTGTGATGACTTGTATATGTACCTTTTATGTTGGCATGTGTATGTATACCACGCTTTGTGTTGTACTCTGATCCCTTGCTTGTACTTTTATGCTTAGCGTATATACGTGGGGGCACTTTCTGACCTACGTATATACGTTGCAGTGACGTCCCCGTATCCGTGGAATCGGGGCGTTACAGGTTGGTATCAGAGCTTAGGCTCTCCCACCTATAGTACAATCAAGCGGCAAATTCTAGTAATTTGCTAATGCCAACTACAATGTACAAAGTCATCTAGTCCTTCTTGATTATCTAGTTCTTCTTGGTTCCTTCCTTCATATCCTGAAATCCTTCCATTTTTCCACCACTTTCCAGTCATTCTTCATCAACTAGGCATGGATAGAAGATCGGGTCGTAGCAACTCTGGACCAGCATCGAATGGAGCAGTGGGAGAGAATGTGGATATACTGAGGGTTGTCCAGATGATGATGGAGAACCAGCAGCAACAGACAGAACTTCTCCGGCAAGAGTTGGCAGCTCCAAAGGGACAGAGGCCGGGGAATATATCAGATTTCAGACGGCTGCAGCCAGCTATATTCACGGGTGAAGAGAAACCCTTGGATGCTGAGCAATGGCTGACAGACACATCAGACTTGTTGAATGCAGCCCGTGTCCCAGAGGAAAACCAAGTGGAAGTTGCCAAGGTTCAATTGAAGGATATAGCCAGAACTTGGTGGCTAGCTGAGGAGGCAAGACTGGAGAAGCCTGTCACTTGGGACACATTCTCCAAGAGTTTTTATAGCAGATTCTTCCCTGTCACAGCTCAGAAAGACATGGAGGAGCAGTTCATCAGACTTCGGCAAGGGAATAAGTCCGTGGATGAGTATGCCGCGGAATTTCTCAGACTTAGCCGCTTTGCTCCGTACATGGTAACTGATGAGGAGAAGCGAGCAAGTAGATTCCAGCAGGGCTTGCAGATGGATATCCAAGTTTTCTTAATGCCCCAGCAGTTGAAGACTTATTCTGAAGTTCTCACCATAGCTCGAGAGGTGGAGCGTGGGCTTGAGAAGAAGAAAGTTGACCAGATGAGGAACCAGGCCAAGAAGAGGCCTTTTGAGTTGATGGATGAGGAGGATGCAGATAGGGCAACCCATGGCCCGATGATGAGGAGACCATTCCAACCTCCTCTGTCTCAGATTGTATGCAACTTCTGCCACAGGCCCGGACATTATAAGAGGGATTGTCGAGTGGCCAATGGATTATGTTTGGCATGTGGGAAAGGGAGTCATACGCTCAGGGATTGCCAGTACAGAAAGTTTGGACATGCGGCACCAGTCAGACCAGCTCATCCAGCCCCAGCACTTCCAGCGCCGCCACTGAGGAGGAACCCTGAACCTGTTGATCGAAGAGTTCCATTTCCACCCCAACGGTATGATCATCAGCAGAGGGGAATGAGAGCTAGAGCAGATCAGGGTAGAGGCCAAGGTTACATCATGGCAGCAGAGACCTCAGGCGATACAGCAGAGTGTGAAGACCAGTATCCAGATCAGGAGCCTTAGGGATATCATGGTAACCACTACCCCAGATCTTGTATTTGAGTTGGTTATCATTCTGAATATTTTCTCTTATCATCCTTTCATTGTCCATCCTGATCCTTCCTGTATTCATCTTATTCCCTGTTTTGGTTTTATGAGCCCTTTATTCCAGCCTTTGTCCCCTTTGTGTTCATTTCACCCCTTAATGAAATTGCGAGGACGCAATTTTTGTAAGGTGGGTGGATTGTAATACCCCGTTCCCGGAATACGTACTTAGTTGCGTATTCAGATTTTCGATCGTATTTTTTTTTCGATTTGTTTCCTGTATTTATTCTGTATTATGAATTCCTTATATGATTGTTTTGCCTTGGATTTGGATCGGTGAACTCGGAGTCAGCCTTAGTCTGAGCCGGGGACTCGATCTCAGAGTTTTACTTGTTTTAGACATTCTGGTTATCCGATTCGACCGATTTTAGTTTTAAACATCGTTTTCCAATATTTTGGATTTTCTATGATTTTCTGGAATTTTCTGTGATTAAGTTGAAAATCTTCAAAACCGGTGTCGGCCAGTGCCGCTGACCGATTCCCGGATTTTTAATTCTCAAACTGTTTGGAACTTCATGATGACCCTTTAGACATAATTACTTAGAATCATATTTCTTACTTACATTCTTTTTCTGAGAATTTTATGATTTTATGAAAATTCCATCGGAGTCGGTAGATAACTGATTCCGGGATTTTTAGTTTTAAAACTATAAAGTAATTCTTAAAACGGATTTCACTATTGGTCTTCATATATTATTTTTGATTTTTGATAATTATTTCGAGTCGATCCGAGATACTTGAATTTCGGACGATTCCGGCATTTTCCGAAATGATTTCCACATCTTTGACTTTAACCCGGGTATCTGTCTATTCAACAGTTTCATCTTGAGTCCAAGAGAAAATATCTTCTCTTTATCATCTCTCTACCATTTTTCTTTTCTCTATTTTCCTTTCCTTCCTTCACAAGCCAAAGAGATTTCCAATTTCCCAAATTCCTAATCTTTTCCAAAATCCATTTTCTTCCACACTCTTCCATCTCAAAATATCTTCACCTAACCTCCACCTCACCCCTCCACTTGGCCGGCCATGATTGGTCAAGTGACACCTCATGCTTCCCCATTTACACAAAAACCCCCTCTCTTCCATCTCAATTACACCTCCTTCACAAATCACAAATCATATATAAACTTTCCATTACATTTCCTTTCTCTTTTTCTTCACTTCCACAAAGAAATCCCCTTCTCCAAAATCCTCCTTCATCTCAACATCCACCACCAACCTCAAGGGCATCATCTAGGTCATCATCTCCACCTCAAGCATCAACAAGATCTTCATCTTCAACCTCAATCAAGCTTCTTCCTTTGGATTGGGGATCATCTCTCTCTTCGTCGGATTTATCACCTTGGATCAAGCTTCACATAACCCATCCTAGTGAGTATTCTTACTCACCAAGACTTGTTTCATTCCTAGTATACTTGTATCCTCCTATCTTGTGTTCATACGCCATAAAAATCACATTTTTAGACCATCAAACGCAACCAGCGAATTCTGTTCTGCGTTCTGTTTTTGACCAGTTTTAGTCGACTTGACCTAGAACCTAGTCGACTAGAGACCCTTAGATTGAAACGTAACCTTTTCTGATCCACAGTTTTAGTCGACTCATCTTATTTATTAGTCGACTATAGATCCCTATTAGTCGACTACACCTTGACCCTAGTCGACTACCCTTTTCCTGAAACCAAACCCAACTCTCTGTTTCACAGATTTAGTCGACTTAAGTGTCTGTTAGTCGACTTGACCCTTCTATTAGTCGACTACCCCTCCTAACCTAGTCGACTAACATTTCCTGAATCAGAAACCCAACTCTCTGTTACACAGTTTTAGTCGACTAGACCCTACTGTTAGTCGACTAACCCTTCTATTAGTCGACTACTCCCTTGACCTTAGTCGACTAACTTTGGCTGTCTGTTACAGTTAATTACTATCTTAAATTTGGATCTTATGCTTCGGTTATATGTTTGTATATTGTACTTCATGACCTATTACTTGAAGTATATAACCTCTAGTTACCTCATATTTCTATGTTTATGTATTGCCATGCAACTGTTTGTTTCATTCTTATACTTGTATCTTGCCAGTGATGTTCTTACTCCTTATCGTATACCATGCGTGGCAGACCCTTCGAGGTCGTTGAATTCTGTGTCGCTTCTATGTTTCCACTTGCCATGTCCTTACTTCAGACTTGTTAATTTCATGTTTCCTTTTAACACATGTATATCACCTGACATGCCACTACTTTGCTAGACCCTATTGTTATGTCATGACTGACCCGGCCTATTATCAATCTATTGTTATGTTTTATTGCTTGTGATATATCACCACCTCGTCATGCTATCTTTTAAAACCAAGCATGATACACCTGACTTTGTAATTGTCATGTTTACGGGAATCCTGTCTTGTTTTTTTGGAACTAAGTGCCACACCATACTCGGTGGGGGCCACCTCTAGAATCCACCCCCCTCAGAACAAAGTGCCACATGGAACAAAGTGCCACACCTCACGGTGGGGGCCACCTCTTGAATCTGTGGGGGCCACCTCTTGAATCTGTAGGGCTATTACTGTTATGACTGTTTATTCCCGTAACCTGATAATCTTAATAAGCTACAACTTGTATGGGTATGGGAGGAAGTGATGGATGCCGGAATGATATCTTGCTTATAGTATGGGAATATGACATATTGGCGGTACTGTTAGTGGGACTTTGGGCCCACAGATTACTGTTAGGGGGACTTTGGGCCTCCAAAACTGGTCCCAGGTGTATGGGAACTACTATAAGAAGCTATATCAGTTCTCCATCAGCTTCCGATAACAACCCTCGACTTTCTTATATATGGATGTATGTGGGTTGGGATCGATACCGAGACACATACTTAGATATATGGGTTAGACGAGTTATAATAATAATTGATAACCGTTATGGATCTTATTATGATCCTTGATATTCCAGTCATGATTCCAGTTATGTTTCCAGTTGTGATACTTATTATGATTCCCGTTATTCCAGTTATGTTTCTAGTTATGATTCTTAGTATTCTTGTTATGTATTCCTGTTTGACTTTCATATGATTTGCAACTCTGATTCTATACGCTTGGATTTCTGTGGCATGAGATAAAGGTATATAGATGAGGGTTTCCTTGTTTGGATTATTCCTTCGATGTATTAGTCTCATGGGACCGTGACTTAAGCGTATACAATCAATCTTGCTTATAATCAGTTTTAACCTGGATTTCCTGTTTTATGATTCACTTGTTCATATCTGCCTTACTTGTGTTCTAACCTTTCTACTCTTGTCACTTTGCCATTTGGCTGTAGCCTGTTCATTATTGGGAGGTCCTGACTCCCTTGGATTTGTATGTTCAGGTTGAAGCTTGGATCGAAGTGGAGCTGTCCACAGTAGATCGAGCTTTCTTTAGTGAGCAGGCAGACTAGCTCTACTTCCTTCGTGCCAGACTCCTTTTGACTCACGGGATCTTCACCCTTCTCGTGAGCATTTTGTATCTTTATTGTATATTTTACTTTTGGACTTGGTTGTGATAAAAGACATATGTAATATGTAATGTTTATCATACACTGTGATGACTTGTATATGTACCTTTTATGTTGGCATGTGTATGTATACCACGCTTTGTGTTGTACTCTGATCCCTTGCTTGTACTTTTATGCTTAGCGTATATACGTGGGGGCACTTTCTGACCTACGTATATACGTTGCAGTGACGTCCCCGTATCCGTGGAATCGGGGCGTTACAGGTTGGTATCAGAGCTTAGGCTCTCCCACCTATAGTACAATCAAGCGGCAAATTCTAGTAATTTGCTAATGCCAACTACAATGTACAAAGTCATCTAGTCCTTCTTGATTATCTAGTTCTTCTTGGTTCCTTCCTTCATATCCTGAAATCCTTCCATTTTTCCACCACTTTCCAGTCATTCTTCATCAACTAGGCATGGATAGAAGATCGGGTCGTAGCAACTCTGGACCAGCATCGAATGGAGCAGTGGGAGAGAATGTGGATATACTGAGGGTTGTCCAGATGATGATGGAGAACCAGCAGCAACAGACAGAACTTCTCCGGCAAGAGTTGGCAGCTCCAAAGGGACAGAGGCCGGGGAATATATCAGATTTCAGACGGCTGCAGCCAGCTATATTCACGGGTGAAGAGAAACCCTTGGATGCTGAGCAATGGCTGACAGACACATCAGACTTGTTGAATGCAGCCCGTGTCCCAGAGGAAAACCAAGTGGAAGTTGCCAAGGTTCAATTGAAGGATATAGCCAGAACTTGGTGGCTAGCTGAGGAGGCAAGACTGGAGAAGCCTGTCACTTGGGACACATTCTCCAAGAGTTTTTATAGCAGATTCTTCCCTGTCACAGCTCAGAAAGACATGGAGGAGCAGTTCATCAGACTTCGGCAAGGGAATAAGTCCGTGGATGAGTATGCCGCGGAATTTCTCAGACTTAGCCGCTTTGCTCCGTACATGGTAACTGATGAGGAGAAGCGAGCAAGTAGATTCCAGCAGGGCTTGCAGATGGATATCCAAGTTTTCTTAATGCCCCAGCAGTTGAAGACTTATTCTGAAGTTCTCACCATAGCTCGAGAGGTGGAGCGTGGGCTTGAGAAGAAGAAAGTTGACCAGATGAGGAACCAGGCCAAGAAGAGGCCTTTTGAGTTGATGGATGAGGAGGATGCAGATAGGGCAACCCATGGCCCGATGATGAGGAGACCATTCCAACCTCCTCTGTCTCAGATTGTATGCAACTTCTGCCACAGGCCCGGACATTATAAGAGGGATTGTCGAGTGGCCAATGGATTATGTTTGGCATGTGGGAAAGGGAGTCATACGCTCAGGGATTGCCAGTACAGAAAGTTTGGACATGCGGCACCAGTCAGACCAGCTCATCCAGCCCCAGCACTTCCAGCGCCGCCACTGAGGAGGAACCCTGAACCTGTTGATCGAAGAGTTCCATTTCCACCCCAACGGTATGATCATCAGCAGAGGGGAATGAGAGCTAGAGCAGATCAGGGTAGAGGCCAAGGTTACATCATGGCAGCAGAGACCTCAGGCGATACAGCAGAGTGTGAAGACCAGTATCCAGATCAGGAGCCTTAGGGATATCATGGTAACCACTACCCCAGATCTTGTATTTGAGTTGGTTATCATTCTGAATATTTTCTCTTATCATCCTTTCATTGTCCATCCTGATCCTTCCTGTATTCATCTTATTCCCTGTTTTGGTTTTATGAGCCCTTTATTCCAGCCTTTGTCCCCTTTGTGTTCATTTCACCCCTTAATGAAATTGCGAGGACGCAATTTTTGTAAGGTGGGTGGATTGTAATACCCCGTTCCCGGAATACGTACTTAGTTGCGTATTCAGATTTTCGATCGTATTTTTTTTCGATTTGTTTCCTGTATTTATTCTGTATTATGAATTCCTTATATGATTGTTTTGCCTTGGATTTGGATCGGTGAACTCGGAGTCAGCCTTAGTCTGAGCCAGGGACTCGATCTCAGAGTTTTACTTGTTTTAGACATTCTGGTTATCCGATTCGACCGATTTTAGTTTTAAACATCGTTTTCCAATATTTTGGATTTTCTATGATTTTCTGGAATTTTCTGTGATTAAGTTGAAAATCTTCAAAACCGGTGTCGGCCAGTGCCGCTGACCGATTCCCGGATTTTTAATTCTCAAACTGTTTGGAACTTCATGATGACCCTTTAGACATAATTACTTAGAATCATATTTCTTACTTACATTCTTTTTCTGAGAATTTTATGATTTTATGAAAATTCCATCGGAGTCGGTAGATAACTGATTCCGGGATTTTTAGTTTTAAAACTATAAAGTAATTCTTAAAACGGATTTCACTATTGGTCTTCATATATTATTTTGATTTTTGATAATTATTTCGAGTCGATCCGAGATACTTGAATTTCGGACGATTCCGGCATTTTCCGAAATGATTTCCACATCTTTGACTTTAACCCGGGTATCTGTCTATTCAACAGTTTCATCTTGAGTCCAAGAGAAAATATCTTCTCTTTATCATCTCTCTACCATTTTTCTTTTCTCTATTTTCCTTTCCTTCCTTCACAAGCCAAAGAGATTTCCAATTTCCCAAATTCCTAATCTTTTCCAAAATCCATTTTCTTCCACACTCTTCCATCTCAAAATATCTTCACCTAACCTCCACCTCACCCCTCCACTTGGCCGGCCATGATTGGTCAAGTGACACCTCATGCTTCCCCATTTACACAAAACCCCCTCTCTTCCATCTCAATTACACCTCCTTCACAAATCACAAATCATATATAAACTTTCCATTACATTTCCTTTCTCTTTTTCTTCACTTCCACAAAGAAATCCCCTTCTCCAAAATCCTCCTTCATCTCAACATCCACCACCAACCTCAAGGGCATCATCTAGGTCATCATCTCCACCTCAAGCATCAACAAGATCTTCATCTTCAACCTCAATCAAGCTTCTTCCTTTGGATTGGGGATCATCTCTCTCTTCGTCGGATTTATCACCTTGGATCAAGCTTCACATAACCCATCCTAGTGAGTATTCTTACTCACCAAGACTTGTTTCATTCCTAGTATACTTGTATCCTCCTATCTTGTGTTCATATGCCATAAAAATCACATTTTTAGACCATCAAACGCAACCAGCGAATTCTGTTCTGCGTTCTGTTTTTGACCAGTTTTAGTCGACTTGACCTAGAACCTAGTCGACTAGAGACCCTTAGATTGAAACGTAACCTTTTCTGATCCACAGTTTTAGTCGACTCATCTTATTTATTAGTCGACTATAGATCCCTATTAGTCGACTACACCTTGACCCTAGTCGACTACCCTTTTCCTGAAACCAAACCCAACTCTCTGTTTCACAGATTTAGTCGACTTAAGTGTCTGTTAGTCGACTTGACCCTTCTATTAGTCGACTACCCCTCCTAACCTAGTCGACTAACATTTCCTGAATCAGAAACCCAACTCTCTGTTACACAGTTTTAGTCGACTAGACCCTACTGTTAGTCGACTAACCCTTCTATTAGTCGACTACTCCCTTGACCTTAGTCGACTAACTTTGGCTGTCTGTTACAGTTAATTACTATCTTAAATTTGGATCTTATGCTTCGGTTATATGTTTGTATATTGTACTTCATGACCTATTACTTGAAGTATATAACCTCTAGTTACCTCATATTTCTATGTTTATGTATTGCCATGCAACTGTTTGTTTCATTCTTATACTTGTATCTTGCCAGTGATGTTCTTACTCCTTATCGTATACCATGCGTGGCAGACCCTTCGAGGTCGTTGAATTCTGTGTCGCTTCTATGTTTCCACTTGCCATGTCCTTACTTCAGACTTGTTAATTTCATGTTTCCTTTTAACACATGTATATCACCTGACATGCCACTACTTTGCTAGACCCTATTGTTATGTCATGACTGACCCGGCCTATTATCAATCTATTGTTATGTTTTATTGCTTGTGATATATCACCACCTCGTCATGCTATCTTTTAAAACCAAGCATGATACACCTGACTTTGTAATTGTCATGTTTACGGGAATCCTGTCTTGTTTTTTTGGAACTAAGTGCCACACCATACTCGGTGGGGGCCACCTCTAGAATCCACCCCCCTCAGAACAAAGTGCCACATGGAACAAAGTGCCACACCTCACGGTGGGGGCCACCTCTTGAATCTGTGGGGGCCACCTCTTGAATCTGTAGGGCTATTACTGTTATGACTGTTTATTCCCGTAACCTGATAATCTTAATAAGCTACAACTTGTATGGGTATGGGAGGAAGTGATGGATGCCGGAATGATATCTTGCTTATAGTATGGGAATATGACATATTGGCGGTACTGTTAGTGGGACTTTGGGCCCACAGATTACTGTTAGGGGGACTTTGGGCCTCCAAAACTGGTCCCAGGTGTATGGGAACTACTATAAGAAGCTATATCAGTTCTCCATCAGCTTCCGATAACAACCCTCGACTTTCTTATATATGGATGTATGTGGGTTGGGATCGATACCGAGACACATACCTAGATATATGGGTTAGACGAGTTATAATAATAATTGATAACCGTTATGGATCTTATTATGATCCTTGATATTCCAGTCATGATTCCAGTTATGTTTCCAGTTGTGATACTTATTATGATTCCCGTTATTCCAGTTATGTTTCTAGTTATGATTCTTAGTATTCTTGTTATGTATTCCTGTTTGACTTTCATATGATTTGCAACTCTGATTCTATACGCTTGGATTTCTGTGGCATGAGATAAAGGTATATAGATGAGGGTTTCCTTGTTTGGATTATTCCTTCGATGTATTAGTCTCATGGGACCGTGACTTAAGCGTATACAATCAATCTTGCTTATAATCAGTTTTAACCTGGATTTCCTGTTTTATGATTCACTTGTTCATATCTGCCTTACTTGTGTTCTAACCTTTCTACTCTTGTCACTTAGCCATTTGGCTGTAGCCTGTTCATTATTGGGAGGTCCTGACTCCCTTGGATTTGTATGTTCAGGTTGAAGCTTGGATCGAAGTGGAGCTGTCCACAGTAGATCGAGCTTTCTTTAGTGAGCAGGCAGACTAGCTCTACTTCCTTCGTGCCAGACTCCTTTTGACTCACGAGATCTTCACCCTTCTCGTGAGCATTTTGTATCTTTATTGTATATTTTACTTTTGGACTTGGTTGTGATAAAAGACATATGTAATATGTAATGTTTATCATACACTGTGATGACTTGTATATGTACCTTTTATGTTGGCATGTGTATGTATACCACGCTTTGTGTTGTACTCTGATCCCTTGCTTGTACTTTTATGCTTAGCGTATATACGTGGGGGCACTTTCTGACCTACGTATATACGTTGCAGTGACGTCCCCGTATCCGTGGAATCGGGGCGTTACAGTTATCTACCACTATGTCTCCAAAGACTGTTGAAGAACGTGAGTACATGACTCACGTCCCATATGCTAGCGTAGTTGGTAGCTTGATGTATGCTATGGTGTGTACACGATCAGATTTGTCACAAGCTGTCTCTATGGTTAGTAGGTATATGCATGATCTGGGACAGGGTCATTGGGAGGCAGTGAAGTGGATTCTGCGGTACATTAAAGGTACCATGGATGTTGGTTTGGTATTCGAGAAGGATTCCATAGGAAAGCAGGATTGTATCAGGTATGTTGATTCCGATTATGCTCGTGGCCTTGACAAACGCCGATCCACAACGGGGTATGTATTTATATTATCTCAAGCACCGGCTAGTTGGCGCTCTATTCTACAGTCTACCGTTGCGTTGTCTACTACAGAGGCCGAGTACATGGCCATGACGGAGGCTATGAAGGAGGCAATTTGGCTTCAAGGCTTGCTTGATGACTTGAGGATTGATCAGGATCTACTAAAGATCAATTGTGATAGTATGATTGCTATTTATTTAGCCAAGAACCAGGTGTATCATGCACGGACGAAGCACATCGATGTCAGGTTCCATTTTGTTAGGGAGATTCTCGATGAGGGTGATATTGAGTTGCTGAAGATTCACACAACGGAGAATCCCGCCGAAATGCTTACCAAGGTGGTCTCAGGAGTCAAGTTTACACATTGTAAAGTATTGCTCCATATCCTTCATGTTGTATGAGCTTGTTGAAGCTCCTTTGGATGAACTACGGATGGCTTGATCCCTTGGGCAGGGTACGTAGGCAACCACACTGGTGCAGCCACTTTCGAGTCGACAGATCCTATGTTTCAGTTCGGCTCAGATTTGAAAATT
This sequence comes from Agave tequilana, assembly GCA_038442645.1. NCBI lineage: Eukaryota > Viridiplantae > Streptophyta > Magnoliopsida > Asparagales > Asparagaceae > Agave > Agave tequilana. Next base: position 116,300 of record JAVJIF010006125.1, on the reverse strand, counting down.
TTCACCGAGGTAGAGAATTGTAGGAAGAGAGAGAGTCAAGAGAAAGTCGACGACAAGGAAGCGAAGAATCAGCAGCAGCAGGAGGACCGGTCGACCGGTGTGAACAACGTGCACAGGCTGTTGCGGTCGACCGCCCGGTCGACCGCAGAAGAAGAATGATCGACCGCCCGGTCGACCGACTGACAATGCCTAACTCTCGGTTAGGCACGGTCGACTGGGGCTTGGGTCGGTCGACCGACCGATCAACCGACAGGCGAATCTGGGCTGATCTGATTGAATTCGAGAAGTTTTCTGAATTGGCAACCAGCCCAATAAGGAATCTGATTCTCCTAGGGTTTCCTTGGATATATTAGAGAGGCAGAGTCCTCTTAATATGAATTGCTTGCAATTTGTATTGATTATCAAGTCAATAAAGAAATCTCTCTTCTTTGCCCCGAGGACGTAGGCGAAATTAGCCGAATCTCGTTAAATCTTGCGTTTTTGGTTTTCTTTCATTGTTCAATTATTCTTATTGTTGATAGTATTTTCATATTGCATCTGTGGTTTAAGGGTTCCTCTAAGTGGTTGTTGAACTGCGCACAATACATGAAAGAACTTGTTAGGTTTAAAATTAGACACAGCGGGGAATGTGTATATTAACTTGTCATAGATAAAATATCTTTAATTGGCTGGCAATTGATTGATTACATGATAGCCACAATTAAAATATGTTTAATTGGTTAGCAATTAATTAATTACATGTTGGCCACATTTAAAATGTGTTTAATTGATTTGCAATTGTATGTTACTTACATTTGAAATTAGTTGACAATTAATTGCAAGCTTTCACAATAAAAACATTTCAAAAAATAAAAAAGAAAAATGAGGTGAAATAATATAGCATTTCAAATCAAGTTTTAAATTACAATACTCCAACAATCCCCCACATAACTTAAAACTTTAAAATAACTTCAAAATTTTAAGAGATGTTCAAAAACAAATTTGTTGGTTCCTTTATACTATGTACTAGGTGTAGGTACCTTTCGGTTTGAACCTTCACTTAGTGACAATTGTATAGATTCGTGAGAGCTTGATGGACTACGCCTTGAACCAGTCTCATTAATCAGATTTCTACAAATTACACACACAGTATAGCTGTAGAATAATTCTAAACGAGTTGCGCTATTAATGGCCTTGCGCAACACGTGTGTTACTAGGGAGCAACCCTGATCTCATAGTCGCGGCTTCACAAGTATACACATGTAGGTAAGTCCTGAGATGCTAGCAAGTAAGCATTCTGTCTCATGGGTCTTAGATATATTAAGAATTTATACTCATCTTTCACCTTACGACGTTGGGTTGCCACTGTAGTAATTTTTTTATGGACCTAGCCCCATCCCCCTTAACGATTCTAGGACCACTGGTTTAGACAAGTCTTTGGTAAGATGATCTGCAAGATTCTTCTCAGATCTTACAAAGTCGAAGGCTATCACAAGATTCTTCATTTTGTACCTCAATGACTTGTGTCGCATTTTCAAGTGTCGATTCATTTTCACATTTGCATTTTCTTGATGACATTTGTCAATAGCTGACATGCAGTCACAGTGAATAGAAATAGCTGGTAATAGTTTTTCTAATAAAGAAATTTTAGTTAACAAACCTTTTAACCATTCAACTTCTATACTAGTAGTGTTCAGAGCTATCATTTCTAATTTCATTGTGCTTCTAACATTACAGTTTATTTGGTGGACTTCTAGGAGACTGCCCCTCCTCCTAGAAAAAATACAAAACTAGTAGTGGATTTTATATTTGCTGAGTCACTAATCCAATTTGCATCTGAACATCCTTCCAGTACAGATGAAAATCTGTTATAGTGTAAACTATATGCAATGATTCCTTTAAGGTATCTCAGAACTCTTTCTAATGCAGTCCAGTGACTCTCATCAAGATTTAAAGTGTATCTGCTAAGCATGTTTATTGCGAAGTAATGTTAGGGCTAGTGCAGTTTGTCAAAAATCCGAATGATGACTTGTATTTTTCTTTAGATGTAGGTTAGGATCATAGAATTTCTCAAGGCTTTTCTTTATGTAATGTGATTGAGATATTACATATCCATCATTATTTTTCAAGATTTTAGTATTAAGAATTAGATCAACTTGTCCTAAATCTTTCATATTGAAGTTTTGAGACAGAAAATATTTGATGTCATTTATGATTTTCATGTTAGAACTAAAAATTAAGATATCATCAACATATAAGCATAATATCACAATGTTGTTCCCATCTACTGTTTAATACACACATTCATTAGTCTGATTATATCAAATCTATAGGATAATATGATCTCATCAAATTTTATATGCCATTATTTAGGAGCTTGCTTGAGTCTATATAAAGATCTAATGAGCTTACACATTTATTCTCTTGTGTAGATGGAATAAACCCCTCGGGTTGGCCCATATAGATTTCCTCATCAAAATCTTCATTTAAGAATGTTGTCTTAACATCCATTTGGTGTATAATCAGTTTGTGAATTGCAGCCAAGGCTATAAGTACCCTAATGGTGGTTATCCTACCTACTGGAGAATAAATATCAAAATAATCTATACCGAATTTTTGGGTAAATCTCTTAGCAAATAGTTGACCTTTTTATTTGTCCACTGTACCATTAGGTTTAAATTTCTTTTTAAATACCCATTTGCATTCTATGATTTTGCAGCTAGGAGGAAGAACAGTAAGCTCCCAAGTGTGATTTTGAACTATAGATTGTATTTCATTATCTATAGCTTCCTTCCAGAATAGAGAGTCTATTGATTTTATTGCATCTTCAAAAGTGGTAGGAGAGTCTTCTACTAGTAATACATAGAAGTCTTCATGAACTTTTTATGTTCTAATTATCTTACTTCTCTTAGATTTAGGTTGAGTTTCTTTTTCTAAATGTCTGACCTGACTAGAACTGGGTTCAGTTTGAATGGAACTTGAACCTGAATTATCTTCAGTTACACTTGTATTAGGTTGATTTTATATGAAAAGATGTTTTCAAAGTAATGAGCATCCCTAGCTTCAATATAATATTTTTGGCTATATCACTAATCTCAGAATTGATAATTAGAAACCTATTAGCATTGTTATCTAAGGCATATCGTATGAATATTCCATCTACTATTTTTGGACCAATCTTCTTTCTTTTATTCTCAGGAATCTTAACCTTTGCTAGGCACCCCACACTTCAAGTGATCAAGATTATGATTTCTATTCTTTTATATTGTGTAAAGTGTTTTATCTGAGTTTTTAAAAGGTATTCTATTTAGAATATGATAAGCAGTCTTGAGGGTTTCCCCCCACAAGTTCTCTGGCACACCAGAGTTAATTAACATTGAGCTGACCATATCCATCAATATTCTATTTTTCTCTCTGCTGCTACATTAGATTGAAGAGTATAAGGTGCAGTCATCTCATGAATAATTTCAACTTCATTATAGAATTATTTTAACTCATTAGAATTGTACTCACACCTCTATCTGATTTAAGCATTCTAATTTTTTCTAATTGATTCTCAACCTCTACCTTATAGATTTTGAATTATTAATCACTCATATTTAGTCTTAATAAGGTAGAGGTGATAATACTTTGCACAGTCATCTATAAAATTGATAAAATACTTTTTGCCTCCTCTAGATGTTCTTTCTGAATTACAGACATCATTATGAACGAGTTCTAAAATTTTAGAATCTCTATCAATAGTTTTAAAAGATTTCTTAGAAAATTTAGCTTCTACACAGAGTTCACATTTATCATTATCTTTAATGTTTAGCTTGAAAATCAAATTCAGATGCATCATTCTTTTAATTGAGTTGTAATTCATATATCCCAAGAGTTAATGCCAAGTCACGGAGGATTCAACATTCAGAGTTATTGGAAATGCGAGAGTAAAATTTTTGACATTTAATTTAAATAAGCTATCACATAGTAATTTTTTTTAATAAAGTTCAAAACCTTAGTTATTACAACTTTATTTGATTCAAATATAGCCTTGTTGGACTAACAAAGATCCACTAATCAGATTTCTCCTAATCTCGGGTACATGGTGGACATCCTGTAAACCTAAGATCTTCTCATATGTCAGCTTCAAGTTGATTCAGCCGATTTCGAGAACATGGGCCACAACATTGTTCCCCATGGTCACTGTTCCTCTACCTGAGACCTGATAGGTGGAAAATAAGGATTGATCAAAGCAGACATCTATGTTAGCTCCAATGTCAATGCACCAATCGTTTACTTGTAAGTTCAAGTTCACTTCAGGGTTAAGAGTACTGACCTGAAAGTAGTCTCAGCAGAACTAGAAGTTAGCATATTGACTTGGGATTTGGGTGTCGGAGGTCCTTTTTATCTTAGTTTGGGTGGCTCAGTCTTCTTGTAGAAGCAGTCCCTGGCTAGATGATTGGTCCGACCACAAACAAAAAAGGCATGCGTTCAGCTTCTTTTTTCTAAAAGATGAAGGGATTCTTGTTGTAGTGGAAAAGTTTTCTCTTGAAAGTTTTATTCTAGTTTTAGTGAAAAGGGCATTTCTTATTTTTGAACTAGGGTTTAGAGTCACTATTGGGTTTTAATTCTACATTGTTCACTTTAGTTTTTGATTCAGATTTGGCTTTCTCTCTTAACCTGTATTGTTCTCAATTCTAATTGAATTCAAAACTTAGATGAGGGTAAGATCTTCTTGGGTATGACTAAGTATTTTTGCGAAGTTTGTCCAAGTATCAGGTAATTTATCAATAATGCAAGCAATCTGAAATATCTCATCAATGGTAGATTCATTGATTTTAAGCTGTTGCACTAGTTCTCAAATTCTTGAATTTGCTCATTCATTTATTTTGAATCTATCATTTTGAATTTGTTAAAATCAGATATTTTAAATCTTTTTATACCAGTATCATCTAGGCCATATTTCTTTTCTAAAGTATCCCAAAGAAATTTAAGACTAGTGATGGAGTAGTAGATGTCATATAGTCTATCAGATAGTTTAATGATACTTAATCTCTTGAGGAGTTCTAGGAGTAGGGATAGGTTCTATATTTGAGCTCTTCCTCGTAATTGGTCTAGAAGAAGATGGATGATGTAACATCCTGATCGGGACGGAACTAGCACTTGAAAATGTGTGTTTTTGAAAATTCAGTGAAAAGTGTGTGCACTAATGTTCCCTCGATGCTTCTGTTATAGTATTGGCTAAACGGGTCGAATCCACAAGAACGGGAGGCGATAGAAGCATTAACAGTTCTTATTCACGTCGTGTTGTTAACAGTTCTTCTTTATTAAAGAAAAAAAGAAAAAGAAAAGAAAGCCAGAAATAATAGATAGAGAAGGCGATGAAAATGTCGATGAAAAAATTGAAGAAGTGGATTTAGAATCGGTATAACAAAACAAGAAACTAGAAACGGTAATAAAAGAAAATGAAATAAGAAGAGGTTTTAGAAAATGGTTTTAAGGATAAAATAAAAGAAAAGAAGTAAAAGAGATAGGAGATGAAAACAACATGAAATAAAAATAGTATTTTTTAGTTGAAGAATGGGTTTGAAAATAAGATAAAAAGGGAAAAAAGATTCATGGCTACTAACTAATAAGTACTCCACTAATCATGCTAACCTCTTAGTGATAGTTGCCTCGCATAGATCCTTGGTCATCACTAGTCCTTGGCTTCAAGAAGCAATACAAAGCATGCACATAAGATAGTTCCTCATATTCAAATTTGTATCAAGAACAAGCTAATACAAATCTTAGATTATCAAAACTATTAGAAGTAAATATGAAATAAAAGAGTTAGCCTGGTTAAAAAGTTAGCAAGTTAGATGTTAGCATCCATCTTCATGAGCCATCAATGACTCTTGCAAGAGCATGGTCTCGTAGAGGCTATTTGATTTATGTAGATTATCAAGAAGAAGTTAAATGATTAGTTGTTAGTAGTTAGATTGCCATGAAATGAAGTTAGCTAGTCATATCAGAGATTAGAGAAGATACTATTGAAGAAAGGAGAGAGCTCTCATAGATTGTCACCATCTATTACATCAATCTCTCTCTGAATCATCTCTGCCCTAATACATGAATCTAAAATGAAATGAAAAATACAAAAGAAAGTAGAAAAAAGACTACACTACTCTACACTAATGGAGGAGAAACCTAGCTATTTCTCTCGGAACCTCCAGCTCTGATCCTCTGCAAGGCTTTTTATAGGCAAAAGATCCTCTAGAAGACGAGACGAGGCTATGAGTCAAAAAATTGGCGCGTGGCTCGCCAGAATGGCCGCGTAATGCCACGTTTTCATGACCATACCAGGGACTTAGGTCCCTGGTTTTGCCCGATGACTAGTCTCGCTTTTGGGACCTTTCATATACCTCAAATTCGGATATTTGGATCCAAATTTTCGTTAATTCGCGTCAACATCTAGATTCAATGTATCTTCTAGAAACTCTCTAGTTTGGCCTCCAAGAAATCCAGATTTAATTACCTAAAAATAGGTTTAATTAGGCTCTTATTACCCCTTTGCCCTTCTATTCTTGATTATCTGCAAAAGAGATCAAAATCTGGATGAGAAGCACTATTTTTATCATAAATTAGTTGGGTAAAATGATATAAAAATGGAAACTTGTAGACTAATACACCCCTACACTTATCTTTTGCTCGTCCCGAGTAAAACAAGAAAAAGAAAAACTAAACGATGAAAATTATTACATCACTTTCGCAGGTGACGCGATTACACTGAGCGTATGCAACAAACCGTTAAACTTCTAAGTTTTCCTTAGAGGAGGAGTATTGTCTCCTGAGAGTTTTCAGCAGATTACACCCACAAAATCCATGAAGAAAGAAAACAAAAGTTAGTATTTTGAAAACGCTTTTTGAAAGAGAGAAAAGTGTTCGAAATATTTTTGCAAAAATTTAAGCGATCTAAGGTCATAAGTCTACCAAAAATTATTCTTCCTTAAACTTAGTCTATATGCAAGATATTGTCATCAATTAAGGTAAGAATTCAAAATTAGATTGAATATTTTATCCTTCATAAAATCTAGATAATATGCACTTTGTGGTGGTGAAATTTTTTAGAATTTCAACTCTAATCATTAAGCCATTTATTTATATATATTTCTTTCTTTCTTATTCCCTTAGTTTTCTTAGGCTTTCTAGTTTTCCTGGGTAGTGAGCCTTTGACCGATGACTCTCAGACCAGACGATCTTAGGAAACTTGATGAGAAAATATCCCTCGAATTTAAGGACTCGAGTAAACAAGGCCACCAACTAAAGGGATTATTTATTTCTTTTGACCACCGTTAGACGTGAATAATCATGCTTCTTGAGGTATAATTATTCACCTTTAATAAGTAGTTTTTTTTTCATATATATATATATATATATATATATATATATATATATATATATATATATATTTGCTTTATGGAATTTTAGGTCTTTGTTTCCATCCCAAAAATGTATAAGTGTGAAGTGCATGCTATCTAAAGCAAAAAAATTCAAGATAAAATGATGTCCTCCAATCTATCTTACTTAGCCGATAATCTTAAATAAGATACATTATTTTGACTAGGTTTAAGATGTCATAATTAAGGCTTCCTAGTTTCTAAGATCATCTTAATTTTCTTAAAAATAGATCAAAATTTTATCTCTTATTTCAAAAAGTTTTCAAAGAAAGGGAAAATCCTATACAAAAGGGAAGATTCTAAGAATATCCTAAAAGAAGTGAAAAAGAAAAAATTCTAAAAAAACTCTATGTTAGTAAACCCTTCTCCACACGTATCTCATACATTGTCCTCAATGCATCGTGAATGTATGTATACATGAAACAAATAGAGAAAGAAGAAAAAATCACCTCAAAGTCATGATTCTAGTGTCGGTCTGATTGGTCCACGAAATGTGGCCCAATCCAAATTGCGTGGAGTTCGCGACCTCTCTAATATAAACCACAATAATGATGTGAACATGGATGATTTTTATTAGGAATTTTATCTCATCTAATTTTCAAATTTTTCAAAATAATTTTAGAGTCATTTTTATCAATACTTTTGTCCTAAAATGGAGAATGAAAAGATGGAATGATTGATTTAGACTCAGAAAGTACAGGAACTAGTTCCGACTCAGGAAATTAGCTGAAATCAAGTAAAGGTTCTGCAGTCAAAATTTGTTCAGGAAGTGGATTCAAATCAAGAAGTTAAAACTCTAGTCCACATTCATTACCCACAACGGAATGTGACTATCTAAAATTGGTGATTCAAGTTCAAGAATGACAGTATGGGAATCAAAACTGACTCTAAAATATTGCTCAAATCGGGTAGCAAAATAAGAGTCAATATTGATTCAAAAATTTGAACTAGAACACAAATTTGAGAATCTAGGTCACTTCTTGATTGAGTTTAATTTCATAAAAATGGGAGCTTGACATTTATAATGAGATTTTCAAAAGTATGGTATTGGTCAAGTTCAATACGTTGATCATAAAAGATTTGTGATTTAATTTCATGATGAACTGGCACAGGATCCAATACTGACTCGAGGAACTGATGAAAATTGGGTAAAGAAACCGGACTCATTATTGAGCCAAGAAGTGGAATTGAATTACCAATTGAGGTTCAGGATCATATTTATGATCAAGTTTAATTTCAGAAAAGGGATAACTTGTCAAAATATCAATGCGGTTCTCAAAATTCTGATTTTGGTCAAGTTCAAATGAGTATGCTGAAATTGAATCTTGATTTTCAAACAACATGATTCTTTGGTCCAATCAGAATGGTTAGCGACGTCAGGAATGATCAAAGGGTGGGAATAGATAGTGTTGACCATTATATCTATTTCGTGATTATAAGGGATTTGAATCTGAGTCATGGCTTCAATCAGCTTTTCAAAGTCGATTGGTTCATCATTTTGTTGCAATTGGGCTTGAAAAGATTTATATGAAGGTTGGCTTTGAAAATTTTGGAGAAAGGATGAGTCCATCAGATTTTGTGATTATTACTCGGACTCACGCATACTCATTTCCAGGATTGATGGTTTTTTATTTTGAACAAAAGTTGATGAGTATGAATCGTGTTTTTGGAAAGATTATGAATAGAGCTTGTTTTTCTTGGACTCAAGTATGCCTTTTATACTCATTTTCAAGATTGATTTTTTACAGTTGAATGTTCTGAAAAAGAAGTATGTGAAGCAAAATCTAAAAATAAATTTTGTGAAAATTGTGGACAAGATGGTTGAAAATTTGACTTGGAGGAGGTGAATCCCAATTGACTCTGTGAAGAGTGAAAATTATATTGAACATTTTGTTTATTAGAATAGGGATATTAGTCATATTGAGTCGGATAAATCCAATCTAGCCTATTTGACTGGTTCATGTTATTTAAAGTCGGGTTGGAGTTATCCGAGTCAAATGAGGTCGGTGTGAAATATGGATTCAAATTAGGATTGAAAGAATTATTGTTATTGAATTTCATTTTACAAACAAATACAAAAAAATGAAAAAACAAACAAAGAAATAAAAAGAGAGAAAAAATCAAAACCAAGCCTACACTAAGGTTGACCTAGATCTAGACGACTCCTAACTGGTCGATTACCCTGGGGAGGTCGTTGTATGAATCCGACCATAAGCTAATCGATCGAGTAGGGACAAAATATGGTGGGAGGTATCTGTGCGTAAGCAACGGGCCTTAATTATGCCAAACTACGGTATTTTTGAGGCTTAACCTCTTAATCTTCAACTTTACACATCGATTTCACAAGAGCATGATTCTCATAAGTTCTACCTCGGTCAATCTCTTAATGAGTCCGAGATGTTCCTAGGGGCCAACGTCTATCATTTTTTATTAAGGCTTGGGTTGTGTAAGTAGGGAGGTGATTTTTAGACTAAAAAAGGGTAATGACTTTCCCATCTTATCTTGTATTAGGTTATTCCCTTAAGTCCAATTTGTGCAAGTGTGTAATATAGATAAGAATAACACACAAAGTGATTAAATTATCCACGTGTTTGTCATATGCTATATGTAATGCCATCTGTACACCTCAGTCTAGATCACAACAACAGAACAAAATATAGTATATTGGAATTAAATTGATGCGTGCCTTAATGCAAATGTCTCAACCATTTTAAAAATATCCAAATATTGATTTTAGTTCTTAATTATTACAGTGTGTAGGCAACCAAAATAGAAAACTAGCAGCAGAATCACAAATATATTCAATTTGGAGCAAGCAGAAAATTTTGAGGTCCAGAGCCCCAGAAATTGCCACGTTTGCACGGCTTCTAGGGCTTGGACGCTGCTAAGTTCTTGCACGGGCCTCCCTGCTTTCGAGAGCAGGGAGATGCAAGCAATATTAGCCTTCTACAGTACTTAGCTTATGTAAAAGTTAACCTGCACACCAAAATAGAGAAGAAAATGTTAACAAAAATATAAAGTCAAAACAATTCCCATCCCCAGCAATAGTGCCAAAATTTTTAATCGGGGCCGAACCAGCACTTGAAAATGTGTGTTTTTAAAAATCCATTGAAAAGTGTGTGCTAATGTTCCCTCGATACTTCCTTTATAGCATTGGATCAACAGGTCGGTTCCACATAGACGGAAGACGATTGAAGCGTTAATAGTTCTTATTCACGTCATGTTGTTAACAGTTCTTCTTTGTTAAAGAAAGAAAAGAAAAAGAAAAAGCAAAAAAAAAGCCAGAAGTGATACATAGAGAAGGCGATGAAAACGTCGATGAGAAAACAATGAAGAAGTGGATTTAGGATCGGTAAAAACAAAAGAATGTTGGCCCAAAGGCCTATCACTCTAGTTTTGATGATGATCAACTAATGTAGTTATGGTACTAATGATCTTGTGTTTATTTAGTCTCAGATTCAAGATCTTAGTAGGTGTGTAACTTCAACAAAAAATTTAAAGTCAAGTTTTGAAGCTAACACGGTTTGATTCAAGAGCTTGTGCATCAAGACCACATCAAGTACTCAAGAGGAGTCTAGCTCTTTGGATCGAGTTTGGACCAAGTTAAGAAGAGGAGAAGACTTCAAGTGAAGACCTTCAAGATCAAGACTTGTGTCTAGGTTTATTTTATTAGATTTTATTTTAGATAAAATGTAAAGGATAGAATAGTTGGTGGATTGCTCAAGTATATCTTACATACACACACTCTTGATTTAGATGAGTTTTCATAAAAGAATTTTATTTTGGAAAAATACAAAAGAGTTTTCTTTTAGAAAAATACTGGTTTCGTTTTTGGAATTCAAAGTACATGTGTTTTTAACCAAAACCGTTTTAGAGTTTAAATGACAAAAACATAGATATTTCACCATGTATGTGTAGTGGATCATATCCATACACTCTATGCTTTCAAAGTGTTTAAAATATCTTGTTTTTGTATTTGGAGAAGTTTTGGAAAAACCAATTTGAAAAAATACGGTTTTCATTTTTAGCCAAAATTTTCAAGTTACAAAAATAGTTCAAATTATTTGTAACATGTCTTGATTTTGCTCAAACATGTTTGATTATCAAAGTATAATGTTAAAACTATTTTTGTAGATTTTTTATAATTTTATGGGATTTTATTTATGCTAAAACGTCAACATATTTATCCCTATAATTTGTCTGGTCTGGCTTCTGCCGGTCGACCGACGTGCACAAACGTGCACGCCAGGACTGCTGGAGGGCTGGTCGACCAACCCGATCGACCGCAGAGAGCTTCTGCTCTCTGAAAAGCCCCGGTCGACCGGCAGAGAACCTTGTTCTCTGTTCCAGGCAGCGGTCGACCGGGCCGGTCGACCGTCGCCCCAACGGTCAGATTTCTAACCGTTACCGCCAGCCGCTTGGGCTGAAAAAATGCCCAACGGCTAGTTTTTTTTCTAGCCCTATTTAAAGGGGCTTTTGGGGTTGTTTTCTCTAAGATTTTCAAGTTACACCAGTTTTCCTGCTCTTTCAAGAGTTTTTTTTTCTCCACTTGTATTTGAGCCAAATACCTCCATTCAAAAGGAGAGTTTATCAAGAGTTTTCAAAAGTGATTTTCTTGTGTTTTCTACCACACATTCCATCCTTGTTTTTCTCACAAACACTTGAGCAATCCATTGATATATTCATCCTATAGGAGTGTTATTGTGAGATTGTTTTTAGGTGATCAAAGTGTTGTGATCACCAAAGACTTCTTTCTTTGCTTGGAGGAGGCGGACGTGTGTGTTCGCATTGTTTCGGGTTCTAGTGGGAACTCGGTGTTTGAGGTGCGGCCTCGGTGAGCTAGTGGGCTTGCGGTGTGTACGGGACTAGAGAGTCCAAGGAGTTCAAGTGTGAACTCGCCTTGTAGGTGTTGAAGCACCGAGTGATCCGGTGGGATCGATTTTAGTGGAAATCCTTCATAGTGTTGAAGGCGGGGACGTAGAGCAAGTGTGCTCGAACCTCGAAACAAATCTCCCGTGTTTGTGATTGCTCTCTCTATCTCTTACTTGTTTATATCTTGCATGCTTATATTGTGTTTATCTTTATATGCTTGATATACCTTGTGTGCTTAATTGTTATATGTTTGGGGATTGTTTACTAACACTTGTATTCAACCATGAGAGCCAACGCGGCACCTCAACTCTTATTTAGAGGAATCTCGAGGAGTTAGTCCAGAGCCCTTCACGGGGAATTCAGCTACACTATTGTGTTATACGTGGTGTTTAGTTTAAATAGTTTTAATTTGTATAATAAGTTTTAATTCCGCATTATTGACCATTAGATTAGCTCATCACCTATTCACCCCCCCTCCAGGTGACTTACCAACAAGAAAGTAGAAAATGAAATAAAGGAAAATAAAATAAGAAGAGTTTTTGAAAAATGGTTTTAAGGACAAAATAAAAGTAAAGAAGAAGTAGAAGAGATAGGAGATGAAAACAACATGAGATAAAAATAGTAGCTTTAAGTTGAAGAATGGGTTTAAAAACAAGATAAAAAAGGGAAAGAAGATTCATGGCTACTAACTGCTAAGCACTCTATTAATCATGCTAACCTCTTAGTAATAGTTGTCACACATGGATCCTTGGCCATCACTAGTCTTTTGTTTTAAGAAGCAATACAAAGAATGGCACATAAGATGGTTCCTCACATTCAAACTTGCATCAAGAGTAAGCTAATGCAAATCTTAGATCATCAAAACTATTAGAAGCAAACATGAAATAAGAGAGTTAGCTTGGTTAGCAAGTTAGATGTTAGCATCCATCATCATGAGCCATCTATGGCTCTTACAAGAGCAAGGCCTTGTAGAGGATATTTGATTCATGTGGATTATCAAGAAGAAGTTAGATGATTAGTGGTTAGTTGTTAGATTGCCATGAAATGAAGTTAGCTAGTCATATTAGAGGTTAGAGAAGATGCCATTGAAGAAAGAAGGAAACTTTCATAGATTGTTACCATCTATTACATCAATCTCTCTCTGAATCATCTCTGCCCTAATACATGAATCTAAAAGAAAACAAAAAATACAAAAGAAAGAAGAAAAAAGACTACACTACTTTACACTAATGTAGGAGAAACTTAGTGCTCTTGGAATCTCTAGCTCTGGTCCTCTGCAGGGCATTTTATAGGCAAAAGATCCTCTATAAGATGAGATGAGGCCACCGTCAAAAAATGACGTTGGCTCGTCAGAATGGCTACGGAATGCGGCAAATTATCGTGTTTTCGCGGCCATACAAGGAACTTAGGTCCCTGGTTTTGGGCGGATGACTCGTCTCGCTTCTGTGACCTTCCATATATCCTTGGATTTGGGTATTTGGATCCGAATTTTTATCAAATTCGCTCCAACGTCTAAATTCAATGTATCTTTTAGAAACTCTCTAGGTTGGCCTCCAAAAATATGGATTTAATTACACAAAAAATGAATTTAATTAGGCTCTTATTACCCCCTTTGCGCTTGTAGTCTTGATTATCTGCAAAAGAGACCAAAACCTGGGTGAGAAGCATTATTTTTATCATAAATCAGTAGAGAAATGCGATATAAAAATGCAAAATTATAGACTAATCACACCACAGTCTCATGGGTACGGAGACGTTACTGTGACATATATACGTAGGTCAAAAATACCCTCACATATATACGCTAAACATCAGTACAGGTAAGAATCAGAGTATGAAAGTATGTAGTACATTATACATTCCAACAAATGAGTACAATTACAAAGTTATCATAGGATGTGACACAATATTATAAGAATATTACATCACCGATAGGCGCAAATGCGAGAATACAGAGTGATATACAATAATGAACTGTACAAAAAGACGCTCACAAGTCGCAAAGGGAAAACTGAGAGTAGGGGACCTGGAAGGATAGGGCCTCAAACGGTCTGTTGATGATCCACGCTTTCGCTACGCATCTCTGATTAGCAACCGGGAGAATCCATAGGCTCCAAACTTCAAAATCTGGACATGAGGATTCAGGGGAGTCAGAAACTTCCAACGAGTGGTGTGGTGAATGTCGAGTGGCGTTCAGGAATAAGCACACGTGTATCGATAATCCGATTTATAAACAAGTATTGAAAATCGTGTCATGAGTACAGGCATATAAGCAGGTAAGGAGGCAACAAGTAATGTAAATGTGATAAAACTAGTTATATAAGCCCAAATTACTAATCTGTGAGGTTATTATATCGAAAGAGTAATCCCAACAAAAAAACTCTCATATATATACCATATATAACTCACGTCACTGTATCCTGAGTCCATATAGCGTGGGTTGACTCCTAAACCACGAGAATATCATAAAATTGATAAAAATCGATAACACCGAATACAGACAAAACCAGCTGTACATGCGTAGATTACGACTTCATAAGATCAATACATTGAAGGAATAATCCAAATAAGGAAACCTCATCTATATATGTAACACCTCGTTCCCAGAGTACGTACTTAAATACGTATTCAAATTTTTCATTAGTAATTTTTTGATTTGCTTTCCATATTTGTTTTTGTTTTATGATTGTTTTGCTTTGGATCTTGATTCGTGGACTCAAAGTCAGTCCTAATCTAAACTGGGAACCCGATCTAAGTATATTACTCATTTGGTTTTTTTGAAAGTCAGATTTGATCGATTTTAATTTCAAATACTGTTTCTAAAGTTTTAAAATTTTCATGATTTTTCAGATTTTTCTGTATTATTTTTTATAAAAGCCCTAAAATCGGGATAATCGGTACCGCTGGTTTATTCCCGAATTTTTAATTTACAAATGGAGTCAAATTTCAAGAAATCGCTTTCATATATTTTCGTAAAATAATATTTACTATCTTAATATATTTTTGAGGATTTCTAAATTTAACAAATTTCGATCAGATTTGGTGTCGACTAGTATCGGTGATCGGTTTTAAGATTTTTAATTTGAAAACTGTAAAAATTTATTGAAACAAATTTCACAATGACTAATAGAATAATATTCTTGATTTTTGAGAATTTTTGGGGATCATTCTGATTACCTGATTTTTGGACGATTCTAGTATTTTTTCGAAATTTTTCACATCTGCGACTGAACTTGGAGATTTCACCATTCCAATTAATTTTTCATTTTCTTCCATTAATTTTCTTCTTTTATTCTTTTTCCTTTCTTTTTCCTTTTCATTCCTTCCTTTTTCTTCCATCATAGTCTAAAGCCTTGTCCATTCTTCTATTGCATTTTACTACCTTCCATCAAAATATCTTCTCCAAAATATCCCAACTCATTCATCACCTATCTACCATCACTAAAACTGACCAAGCCACCTCACCTCCTCTCCATTTTACACCAAAAAAAAAAAAAACCTAACCCTAATCCTTTCCTTCTCCTTTGACTCCAACTCCAAATACAACACCCTTTCCTTCTCCTTTCCTTTTCATTTCTCCACCAAAACCCTATCACCCCTATTCCTCCTTCATCTCCACTACAACAACATCAACAACAATATCTACAACTCCTTACCATCATCTTATTCTTCCTCCATCTCCATTTATTCCACCAAAATCTCTAAACTCCACCAAAATTTAACCATCTCCTTTATCTTCTCCAATACAACCATCACCTACAAATCCTCCACAAAAACACCTCCACTCCTCCACCACCTAGGCCGGCCACCACCCCAAGCTAGGGGCCAACCATCTCCTCCTCGATGGTATCTTCGGCGACCATTCCGATGAATATTCTGGTGACTCCTCCGGAGATAACTTCGCCATCTTCTTAAACATTACTTTCACCACTATTACAACCCTTCTTCACTACTTCCTCTTATTCTCTCTATCCCCCACCACCACCATCTTCACTCTATCACCATCACAAAATCACCCCATCACCACTACTTCAACCTCCAACATCACTTTCATCATCAACTCCATCACCTTCCTTTTCTTTCTCTATTAAAATCCAACTCCACCATCTCTACCTTACAACATACATCAACACCTCCTCCCTCTCCTCCTTCTTGGTGCCGCCACCTCCTTGGCCACCCTAGGAGGCCGGCGCACCTTCCTAGGGCTGGCAGCCACCAAGGGGCCAAGCCCCCGTTCGCTTCTCGCTTTGGTGTTTTCCCGCTGCGGAGTTCGTGCACGTAGCTTTCCAGAATTCCCAGCATTTTCATCATGTTTAAGTGAGTGTCCTCACCTTGATTTGGGTATCCCACTTCAATGGGTATATTGTACTTGTATTTGTATTTTTGTGGACTCGTGTGAGTTGTAACCCTGGGCATATCGTAGCTTGTACTGGATCGATATACTGTAATACTTGTAATAGTGTTGATGATACTATATTATGCTTGTGTGACACTAACATCTTCTGCAGGTACTAACAGCCTTCAGGCTTAAAGTTTTTGAGTTTTCTAGCTTCGCTAGAGGCATAGCTAAGTCGTGCGGCTGTAAGCTAAGATTAATTGCGTAGCCTCGTCAGGCGCGGCTTAGTATGTTCCTGCTTTGCTTGAACTCCCTGGGTTTTACTAACTACACTGTGTGACTGCAAGCCGAGCTTAATTGTGTAACCTCTTTATGCACGGTTTAGTTGCATCCTTGTGTTATTTAGCCTCCGGACTTAACCTCTCTGAGGTTTATTAAAGTCCTCTAGATTTTTTATATACTACGCTTGGTAGGCGGACCTAACATCAGCACTTTATCGAACTCTATTTGAGCGTAGTTACTCCGTGAGTAGGGCTTTGCCGTGAGTGGTAGTATAGTGTTTCATATGAGTGTCGTGACACGTGCATTTAGCTATACTGTGAGCAGTAACCACATTAAATGTGATAGCATTTAGTGTTGTACATTAACTTCACTCTAGCTTGCCTAGCTCCGCTTGATTATTCGTTTACTTGCTAAGCCGCCTGTCGGTTTCTTTGCTTGCTAGCCATATTTGCATGAGTATTGTTAGTGCTAACATCTCCTGTAGGTATATACATAGCCTTTGGGCTTAACCTCTCTGAGCTTTATTAATGGCTAGTTCCGTTTTTAGCATCACCTGATAGGCATGTTTAGCGCCCAGCACGTTATTCACTAGATTCGTCTAGGCGGGATGTTGCCAGATTTTAGACTCACATTTTAAGCCGAGTCATCCTGGTAACTCCGCCAAGCGCTCTAGTGACTAAACACTGTTCACTGTCCGTACTTCCAGCTTGCTCAGCTCTGCTCGATTGTGCTCAGCTACTATCACTTGCCATGCACATGCTTGATATGTTAACCCTTACCATGTTATCACTTGACACTTGACATGCTATTACTTGACACTTGTCATCTACATGTTATCACCTGCCCCTATTATGATATCACTTAACACCTGATACCTGTCATGTTTAACTCCTAGCTTATGATTATCACATTACAGGAATATAGTACCTGATCTCCTGATAAGTACTCCTATTATGCAAGTACTCCTGTTAAGCAAGTACTCTTGTTATGCCTGTTACTCCTGAACTTGTTATGTTCCTGCTCATTCCCATAATCAGATAATTATGCTTAATAAGCTATAAAAAGGTTAACTTATACTAGGTATGGGAGAATTGATGAATGCTAGTATGATACCTTACTTATGGTGGTGGATTACTAAACTGACGATTTGTATTAGGGTGCTTTTAGGCACCCAGAAGATTTATGCACCCGTAGGCTGATGCCGGGTGGACGAGAACCACTATAACTATGAGCCATCAGTTATTCATCAACTTTCAATAACCAACATCGACTTACTTATATATGGATGTATGTGTGTTGAGATGTACACCAGGACATATACCTAGATATATAGGTTAGATGAATAATAATAATAAGATGCCAAGAAATAACTTATTGCGTTGCTTTGCAAAATGGGTTATACCACTAGTTTTGCCACAATTATTTTCATCAGATTTTACTTCGGATTTCTTATTTTATTAATCATTATTATATTTCATGTTTATCACCTGTATGCTACTCCTCTGGTGTCTTGCTTGATACTACTCATGTTCCACTGTACTTATCCTCTTGACTTGATCACTTATGGTTTATGTTGATTCCTGGTTGTCAATCATTACTTGATGTTTCATGCATATCTAGAGTGCTTATTTCACGATCCAGTTTTCAATACATGCTCTTGATTTGGATTTATCGATACACAAGTGCCTGTTCATGCACGCCATTTAGCATTCGCCACACCACTCGTGGGGAGTTCTGACTCCCCTGGATTCTCATGTCCAGATTCTGGAGCTTGGAGCTTATGGATTCTCCTGGTTGTTGATCAGAGATACGCAGCGGAAGCGTGGATCATCGGCAGACCGTCTGAGCCCTATCCTTTCAGGCCTCCTTGCTCAGCTCTAGAGTTTTTCTGTTATGACTCTGAGACTCCTTTTGTATAGTTCATAATTGTATATCTCATTGAATTCTCGCATTTGTGCCGATCGGTGATGTTATATTCTTGTAATGTGTCACATCCTGTGATAACTTTGTAATTGTATTCATATGTTAGAATGTATAATGCATCACGTGCTTTCGTACCCTGATTCTTGCATGTACTGAGGCTTAGCGTATATATGTGAGGTATTTTTAGTTATGTATATATGTCACAATAATGTCTTCGTACCTGCAGGGCTGGGGTATTACAAGGTGATATCAGAGCCTAGGCTCTCACATCCTTAGTACGTCCAGGTGGCAAATCAATGGTAAAGAAATTTGCAACTGAAATGCATGAATCCCGGTTATACAGTTCAATTACAAGTAGAGAGTTACCTATCCTTTCTTGAGCGTCCTTTCCTTAATTCCTGAGTCCTTTCTATCTTCTCATTTTTTATTCCCATCATCTTTAAACCAACTTAAGATGTGAATAGATGAGAGATGTAGCGGCAGGGTTCTGAATGAAGCTATTATATGATTTCTTCGACCAACTCTATGAAGCTTCGGTATTCTCATAATTGATCTACGATCGGGTTATCTTTTAGAAGTTGGTATTCGGGTTTCTTAACAATTATTATATATTCTTGGCTATATCTTTCAGAGTGATCAATGCCCGATATTTAGAATTCTTAATTATCGATCTTTTTTTTAATGCAGTATTATCGGGATTTTCTTTATCTTTAGTATTTTGGTCTATTCTCGGAGTAATATTAAGCATACATCACATCTGGAATTCTATTACAGTCTTTTCATTAAGTACAGCTTCATACCTTCCAGATAGAGAAGTGATGTCGGGTCAACATTATTTTGGTAATGTTTGAAGATATGTACAGCGAAAGTGCAGAAGATGTCTATATTTCGATTATTGTTTAGTTGACTTGAGAGCACTACCTATAGTGATCCATATCTTAATTGGTATAATTTTTGCCCCTACCCTTTTTGTTTTCATTTTACCCTTATCGAAATTGCGAGGACACAATTTTTGTAAGGTGGATGGAATGTAACACCCCATTCCCAGAATACGTACTTAAATATATATTCAAATTTTTTTAATAGTATTTTTTTGATTTACTTTCCATACTTGTTTTGTTTTATGATTATCTATATGATTGTTTTACTTTGGATCTTGATTCGTGGACTCAGAGTCAGTCCTAGTCTGAACCGGGGACCCAATCCTAGTATATTGCTCGATTTGGTCTTTCTGATAGTCAGATTTGATCAATTTTAGTTTCAAACACTGTTTTCTAAATTTTAGAATTTTTATGATTTTTCAGATTTTTTCTAAATTATTTTTTATAAAAATCCTAAAATCGGGATTAATCGGTACCGTTGGTTATTCTCAAATTTTTAATTTACAAATAGAGTCAAATTTTAAGAAATCGCTTTCATATATCTTCTTAAAATAATATTTACTATCTTAATATATTTTTTGAGGATTTTTAAAATTTAACAGATTCGACCAGATTTGGTGTCGATCGGTATTGGCGATCGATTCTAAGATTTTTAATTTGACATGATAAAGAATTTCTTGAATGGATTTCACAATGATTATTAGAATAATTTTTGATTTTTGAGAATTTTTGGGGATCGTTCTGAGATACTTGATTTTCGGATGATTCCGGTATTTTTTCAAAGTTTTCCGCATTCGCGACCGAACCTGGGGATTTCACCATTTCAATTATTTTTTCATTTTCTTCCAATTACTTTTCTTCCTTTTTTCTTTCTTTTCTTTTCCTTTTCCTTCCATCCTTTTTCTTCTACCATTTTCTAAAACCTTCTTCTTTCTTCTATTACATTCTACTACCTTCCTCCAAAATATCTCTTCCAAAATATCCCAACTCATTCATCACCCCTCTCCCATAACCAAAACCGGCCAAGCCACCTCACGCCCTCTCCATTTTATTAAAAAAAACCTAACCCTAATCCTTCTCCTTCTCTTTTAACTCCAACTCCAAATACAACACCCTTTCCTTCTTTTTTTCTTTTCATTTCCCCACCAAAACCCTATTATCCCCATTCCTCCTTCATCTCCACTACAACAACACCACCACCACCTACAACTCTCTTCCATCATCTTTTTCCTCCATCTCATTTTATTCAACCACAATCTCCAAACTCCACCAAACTTCCACCATCTCCTTTTATCTTCTCGAATACAACCATCACCTACAAATCCCTCCACAAAAACACCTCCACTCCTCCACCTCCTAGGCCGGCCACCACCCCAAGATAGGGGCCGGCCATCTCCTCCTCGGTGGTGTCTCCGGTGACCATTCCGACGAATATTCCAGCGACTTCTCCGGTGACAACTTTGCCATCTTCTTCGACATCACCTTCACCACTATTACAACTCCTCCTTCACTACTTCCTCTTATACTTCTCTCTCTACCACCACTATCTTCACTCTATCACCACCATAAAACCACCCCCATCACCACTACTTTAACCTCCAACATCACTTTCATCATCAACTCCATCACCTTCTTTTCTTTCTCTATCAAAATTTAACTCCACCATCTCCACCAATTACAACATGCATCAACACCTCCTCCCTCTCCTCCTTTTTTGGGGCTGGCCACCTCCTTGGCCATCCTAGGAGGCCGGCGTAGCTCCCTTGATCCAGCGGCCGCCAAGGGGCCAAGCCCCTTTTCGCTTCTCGCTTTGGTGTTTTTCCGCTACGGAGTTCGTGCACATAGCTTTCCAGAGTTCCTGACATTTTCATCATGTTTAGGCGAGTGTCCTCGCCTTGATTTGGGTATCCCGCTTCGACGGGTGTATTGTACTTGTATTTGTATTTTCGTGAATTCATGTGAGTTGTAATCCGTGGACATGTCGTAGCTTATACTGGATCGATGTGTTGTAATGCTTGTAATAGTGTAGATGACACTATGTTTATGCCTGTATGACACTCACATCTTCTGCAGGTACTAACAGTTTCGGGCTTAAACTCTCTAAATTTCTTAGCTTCACTAGAGGCATAACTAAGCTGTGTGGCTGCGAGCCGAGCTTAATTGTGTAGCCTCGTTAGGCACGACTTAGTATGTTTCCACTTTGCTTGAACTCCTTGGGTTTTACTAACTACGCCATGTGACTGTGAGCCGAGCTTAATTATGTAACCTCTTCAGGTACAGTTTAGTTGCATCCCCGTGTTCCTCAGCCTATGGGCTTAATCTCTTTGAGATTTATTAAAGTCCGCTGGACTTTTTATATACTACGCCTAGTAGGTGAACCTAACGTTAGCACTTTATCGAACTCTGTTCGAGCGTATTTACTCCGTGAGTGGGGCTTCGCCGTGAGTGGTAGCATAGCATTTCATACGCATGTTGCAATACGTGCATTTAACTATGCTGCGAGTGGTAATCACACCAAGCATGGTAACATTTAGTGTTATACATTAGCTTTGCTCCAGCTTGCCTAACTCCACTTGATTGTTCGCTTGCTTGCTTATCGCCTGTCGGTTCTCTTGCTTGCTAGCCATATTTGCATGTGTATTGTTAGTACTAACATCTCCTGCAGGTACATATATAGCCTTTGGGCTTAACCTTTCTGAGGTTTATTAACGATGAATCATTTTTAGCATCGCTTGATAGGCATTTTAGCGTCCAACACTTTATTCACTAGATTCGTCTAGGCGGGATGTTGCCGGATTTTAGACACGTATTTTAAGCTGACTCATCCCGATAACTCCGCTAAGCCCTCTAATGACTAAACACTGTTCGTTATTCGTGCCGCCAGCTTGCTCAGCTCCGCTTGATTGTACTCAGCTACTACTCTATCACTTGCCATGTACATGTTTGATATGTTAACCCTTACCATGTTATCACCTGACACTAGACATGCTATTACTTGACACCTGTCATCTACATGTTATCACCTGCCTCTGTTATGAGATCACTTAACACCTGTACCTGTCATGTTTAACTTTTAGCTCATGATTATCACATTATACGGGAATGTAGTACCTGATCTCCTGATAAGTACTCCTATTATGTGCGTACTCCTATTATGCAAGTACTTCTATTATGCATGTACTCTTCTTATGCCTGTTACTCCTGAACCTATTATGTTCCTCCTCGTTCCTGTAATCTGATAATTATGCTTAATAAGGTATAAAAAGGACAACTTATGCTGGGTAGGGGGAACTGATGAAAGTCGGTATGATGCCTTACTTATAGTAGTGGATTACTAAACTGACGATTCATGTTAGGGTGCTTTTAGGCACCCAGAAGATGCGTGTTTGGGTGATTTTAGGTACCCCTAGGCTATATCCTGGGCGGACGGAAACTACTATAACTATGAGTTATCAGTTCTTCATCAGCTTTCAATAACTAACCTCGACTTACTTATATATAGATGTATGTGTGTTAAGATGTACACCCAAACGCATACCTAGATATATAGGTCAGACGAGTAATAATAATAAGATGCCAAGAAATAACATGTTGTGTTACTTTGCAAAATGGGTTATACCACTAGTTTGCCACAATTTCTTATATCAGGTTTTACTATGGATTTTTGGTTTTATTGATCATTATTAATTTCATGTTTACCAACTGTATGCTACTTCTCTGGTCTCTTGCTTAATACTACTCATGTTCCACTGTACTTATCCTCTTGATTTGATCACTTATGGTTTTTTACTGATTCCTGGTTGTCAATCATTACTTGATGTTTCATGCATATCTGGAGTGCTTATGTTCACGACACGATTTTCAATACATGCTTTTGATTTAGATTTATCGATACACGAGTGCATGTTCATGCACGCCACTTGGCATTCACCACACCACTCGTTAGGGAGTTTTTACTCCCCTGGATATTCATGTCTAGATCTCAGAGTTTGGAGCTTGTGGATTCTCCCGGCTGCTAATCAGATATGCACAGTGAAAGCGTGGATCATCGGTAGACCGTCTGAGGCACTATCCTTCCAGGCCCCCTTGCTCAGCTCTAGAGTTTTTCTATTATGACTCTGAGCCTCCTTTTGAACAGTTCATAATTGTATATCTCTTTGTATTCTTGCATTTGCATCTATCGGTGATGTGATATTCTTATAACATTGTGTCACATCTTATGATAACTTTGTAGTTGCATTCATATGTTGGAATGTATAATGCACCACGTGCTTCTGTGCCTTGATTCTTGATTGTACTGATGCTTAGCATATATATGTGAAGGTATTTTTGACCTACGTATATACGTCGCAGTAACGTCTCCATACCCCCGGGGCGGGGCGTTACAATATGCCTTTATCCCTTGTTACCATAATCCGAGTGTATACAATCTGAATTATTATCACGCCCCGCTTCCCAAAATATGCTGGAGCGGAGACGCGACACGAGTCGGCGACGCATATACGCAAGGAAAATCCCTCACGTATACGCGCTAAGCCTTAAGTAACCCGAAACAAGCTATAATAAATCCCAACTGAAATAAGTCATGAATACTGCAATATCACTATAAGCAACCACGCATGATATCATATAAATGAAGACTGGAATAACAACTAAACTGATATAATAAGAATCAAGAAATAATACGAAGGCTAAAAAAAGATAAGAGTACCAGAATAGAATAAGGAGAAGCTCCAGCTATTCGCGAAGCGTACAGTCTCATCGTACACCTGCACAATAGAAACAAACCGTCCAATATCTGGACGTGCAAATCCAGGGTCGTCAGAAAGCGACCTGGTGAGTGTGTGTGTAAAGGGAAAAGCTCGTGCATATAAACAATATACATAAAGTAATAATAAGAACAACTGCAGATATAAGAAACTAAATAACATGATAAATAACTGAACTGAAATATATTTGATAACAACATGAATAAAGATATAAGACAACTATACAAACTATAAACTAACAACTGATATAAAAGTCAACTAACACAAATGTAGACTAATAGCTGATGTCAAGATGTGTAACCTAGCATATGTCTAGTCTGGTTGGTTATTATTAACCTAACTAATGTAGTACTTAGCTGTGTCCAATACCACAGCTGTTTTCCCACATATCAAACAAAGTTATCGTTATTGTAATTGCCTGCCAATGTAGTGCATGTGTTTTGGAAGAGTACCGTGCATGCCCGGTACCACGGTCTAACACCCCTGGCGCTGAACCAGGACAAACCGCAAGGCTCTGACAACTGAAGACCACAGCCCAACACGAAAAGACAACTAGTGTGGCGCCGTAATCCGGGCATAGCCCTGACAACTGACAACTGAATAGGTAGCCAGTACTACCCTGGTTCCCCATGGTTGGAACCCACAACTCGGTACCATAAGAAGTCCTTCCAAAATACACGACATGCATCATCAGGCAATTACCCCTGTTCCCCGGGTTATGGTGTCTTTTATTAATAAGCAATCAATGTGATTTAATATGTAATAGTAACTAATATCTCCAACAACTGCTGATGTCAATATTAGCTGATAATCTGACAGCTATGATATCCAACAACTGTGATATCTGACAACTGTGATATCTGACAACTAATATCTGACATCTGAAATAGAATATTAGAGATATAGCTACTAACACAGAAGTGTCACAAACAACTAGTAACTGATACAGGTATCTACCAACTCATATAAACTCTGAACACATCTGTGATCACCAACAAATAATCTCACCAATAACTGATAAACTGATAACTACTATCTGATAACTCTGAAATACAGGATCACCGATATCGGATAGATCACTATCACAATAACTCAATCTCTATTAACCGAAGTAATCATTAACTAATCATGAAGCATATGGTATGTCCTCGAGATCAACAAGTCAACTGATACTGAAATCATTTCTAAATAGGAAACATCCTCAAACAATATATGTTTAGAATATCTACTCCTGATACTCCACATCAACAAAATATCATCTAAATAAATCCCAATACTCACAACTGCAATATCGAATAGTTCACTTATAAGTCAATACCAACAACTCATCCATACTCAAATAATATAATCAGTTGGTATATCTAAGAACTCTAGCATCTAATAATCCAAAGTCATTACAACCAACTCATAATTCCAATAGTCACATGAACATCAAGTATCAATCCACATCGAGTAATCTGATACAATAAACTACTATTCCAATATATTAATAATCAGTGCTCAGCCCTCTTACTCTATCAATCTACTCTAATTCCCAAGTCCTCACGAGTTCCCACTTCTGTCAAGGTCAATCATAAGCTCCCAACACTCAACAACATCTCAGATACATATCCAAGATCTATTAGGTCAAGTCAATCCAACCAATATCTATTCCTCGAAATCATATTCATCCATCTATAGCCAATACCATAACTCAAGGGTAGATTTCTCCAACCAATAATAATCTAAGTATAGCAGTCAGACAATAATTAGTCGACTAGGGGGAAGGAGCAAGTCGACTAGGTTGAGGGTTAGTCGACTAACAGGTAGACTAAGTTGACTATAAAGGGTACTAGTCGACTAACTAGGTAGGCAAGTCGACTAACATATAAGTATAGATCAGCCAGAGACTACACAGCTTCTAGGACACCCAACTAGTCGGCTAAGGATATTATAAGTCGACTGATTGTGCTATTAGTCGACTACAACAAAAGAGTAAGTCGACTAGGGAGACTATTAGTCGACTATAGTAAATGAGTTATCGACTAAGGTTAATTACAGTCGACAAACAGAAAGTCCAACACTGATCTAAAAGGAAGCCTAGTCGACTATAGGGTAAGGGGTAGTCGACTAATAGGGCTATTAGTCGACTAATAAACTAACAGTCCTGCAACCTGATACTGAAATGCGCCATCGCACATTCCTACATTCTATCAAATGTACTCCTACTTCTCTTATGCACACATCACCCCAAACATATAGGATTCTACACTACATCTATGCACACACATTAACATACATGCATATGATCATGTATCACTTGCGCACTATATGCTAATTTATAGCACACACATAAACGTATTCACGAACACGTAATTAAATAATGAGAGAGAGACACTCACATAGGGGGCTGCCGGTGGCTGTCCTCGCTGTTGGACGCTGTCGTGTTGCTGTTGCGGCTGTTGGTGTCGCTGATGCTGGTTGCGTGGAGGAGGTGGGGCGGCCTGCTGGGGAGACTCGGGCGCTGGTCTGTAGGGCTGCACACGGCCAAATGAAGAGGCTGCCATTGCTGCTGCTGCCTGGGCGCGCTGCTGCTTAAGGGAGGGGAGGAGATCCGGGCTTCCATGGTGGAGAGGATGTCGCCGTGGCCGGGGGCTGTGTGCTGCTGATGCTTGTACGCAGCTGCTGGTGCTGCCGTTGCTGTCGTGGCTGTTGGGTACTGCTGTGCGCGCAAGGGGAGGAGATCCGGCTACAAGGATGTTGTCGGGGTCTCGTCGGAGAGGAGCTCGGGCTGCTGGTTGGCTGTGCGCTCGCAGTCACGGCCACGGGCGGAGGTGGTGCTGCCGGCTAGGAGCTGCTCACGCTAGAGAGGGAGCTCGGCCTGAGATCATGGCGAGCGCACGCTGGAGTTCGCCGGAGAAGAGATGGCGACGCGGTGCCGTGGATCAAGAGGGGTGTGGCGGCTGTTGGGGGTGGAGGTGCGGCTGTGGTTTCAGATGAAGGGAGAGGGGAGATGGTGGTGGCAGCGGTGGTGTTGTTGGGCTGTGGGGTAGGCCGAGTAGGGGGCGGCCTTGGGAAAGTTGTCGTGGGTGCTGGCGGCTGGGGAAGGGGTGCGGTTGGTTGGGGTCTCTCGGCTGTGCGGCACATGAAGGAGAAGAGGAAGGAGGATGGAGGCTGTGTGCATTGGGGATTGGGGAATTAGGTTCTTAATTAGGGTTAAAAGAGATTAGGATTATATAGGATGGGTTATGGGTACCGGGTAACGGGTTTGCTAATGGGTTGGGGGTTGGATCCAAATGGGTAAATGGGTATTGGATTGGTGGGCTATCAGATATAATGGGTATGGGGATAAAAGAGGATAACGGTATAGGCTAGGGAAGGAGGAGGAATACTATTACTAATAATAAATAAATCCAATAATACTATTATTAATAATACTAATAGCAACACATGAAAATTAATATTAGTAATGAGAATAGTAATCAGTAACACTAATAATAAATAATTACACTAACAATATTAATAATAATAACATTAATAGTAATAACAGTAAATCATCATAATAATTAAAGAACATTAATGATGAAACTAACTACTACTAATATTAACAACTAATAGAAATAAAAATAATAATAATTAGTAAGAAGAAATGTTAATGAAAAATAAAATAACGTTAAATATTAAGTCAAGTTAACATTTACCATCTTAAAATAATTTGCATATTCAATAATAATAATCACAAGAAGAAGTAATAAATTAAGTTTATTAAAAAAATAATCAGTAAATTAAAATAAAAATTTTAGGAAAATAAAAATACAGTATTTCCAACTAGGGATCTTACAATCTACTCACCTTATAAAAATTTCGTCCTCGAAATTTCAATAAAGCGGGGAATGATAAAAAAACAGAATCAAGGGAGAAAACAACCAAGTTTCCACGTCACTTCTGAACACGTCATGGGTCCGCTGCGCGCTCTGATCTCTATTACTGGCTTCAAAAATGGAGTGATCAAACTCAAGGGGCAAAATCAAGGAAAATAGAATCGGAAAGAGGATAGGAATCAAGATAGAACCCAAATTACTCTAGAAAAAGAGTTAGAATCGGGATATCAATAGATCATAGAGATGGATACCAAAAGGGAGAACGATCAATTTCAAATGGACTCAATATCATCGTGTGAATAGTATATGTATATTGCAGTGTAATTATAACTTGTTTCCAGTTACCGGTAAGAACTAGGTTCTCTTGCGAATATCAAAATTCAAAATTCAACATCGCAAGTCGAAAACCTGGGCTCTGATACCAAGAAAACCCTGTCACGCCCCGCTTCCCAAAATACGCTGGAGCGGAGACGCGACACGAGTCGGCGACGCATATACGCAAGGAAAATTCCTCACGTATACGCGCTAAGCCTTAAGTAACCCGAAACAAGCTATAATAAATCCCAACTGAAATAAGTCATGAATACTGCAATATCACTATAAGCAACCACGCATGATATCATATAAATGAAGACTGGAATAACAACTAAACTGATATAACAAGACTCAGGAAATAATACGAAGGCTAAAAAAAGATAAGAGTACCAGAATAGAATAAGGAGAAGCTCCAGCTATTCGCGAAGCGTACAGTCTCATCGTACACCTGCACAATAGAAACAAACCGTCCAATATCTGGACGTGCAAATTCAGGGTCGTCAGAAAGCGACCTGGTGAGTGTGTGTGTAAAGGGAAAAGCTCGTGCATATAAACAATGTGCATAAAGTAATAACAAGAACAACTGCTAATATAAGAAACTAAATAACATGATAAATAACTGAACTGAAGTATATCTGATAACAACATGAATAAAGATATAAGACAACTATCACAACTATAAACTAACAACTGATATAAAAGTCAACTAACACAAATGTAGACTAATAGCTGATGTCAAGATGTGTAACCTAGCATATGTCTAATCTGGTTGGTTATTATTAACCTAACTAATATAGTACTTAGCTGTGTCCCATACCACAGCTGTTTTCCCACATATCAAACAAAGTTATCGTTATTGTAATTGCCTGTCAATGTAGTGCATGTGTTTTGGAAGAGTACCGTGCATGCCCCGGTACCACGGTCTAACACCCCTGGCGCTGAACCAGGACAAACCGCAAGGCTCTGACAACTGAAGACCACAGCCCCACACGAAAAGACAACTAGTGTGGCGCCATAATTCGGGCATAGCCCTGACAACTGACAACTGAATAGGTAGCCAGTTCTACCCTGGTTCCCCATGGTTGGAACCCACAACTCGGTACCATAAGAAGTCCTTTCAAAATACACGACATGCATCATCAGGCAATTACCCCTGTTCCCTGGGTTATGGTGTCTTTTATTAATAAGCAATCAATGTGATTTAATATGTAATAGTAACTGATATCTCCAACAACTGCTGATGTCAATACTAGCTGATAATCTGACAACTATGATATCCGACAACTGTGATATCTGACAACTGTGATATCTGACAACTAATATCTGACATCTGAAATAGAATATTGGAGATATAGCTACTAACACAGAAGTGTCACAAACAACTAGTAACTGATACAGGTATCTACCAACTCATATAAACTCTGAACACATCTGTGATCACCAACAAATAATCTCACCAATAACTGATAAACTGATAACTACTATCTGATAACTCTGAAATACAGGATCACCGATATCGGATAGATCACTATCACAATAACTCAATCTCTATTAACCGAAGTAATCATTAACTAATCATGAAGCATATGGTATGTCCTTGAGATCAACAAGTCAACTGATACTGAAATCATTTCTAAATAGGAAACATCCTCAAACAATATATGGTTTAGAATATCTACTCCTGATACTCCACATCAACAATATATCATCTAAATAAATTCCAATAATCACAACTGCAATATAGAATAGTTCACTTACAAGTCAATACCAACAACTCATCCATACTCAAATAATATAATCAGTTGGTACATCTAAGAACTCTAGCATCTAATAATCCAAAGTCATTACAACCAACTCATAATTCCAATAGTCACATGAACATCAAGTATCAATACACATCGAGTAATCTGATACAATAAACTACTGTTCCAATATATCAATAATCAGTGCTCAGCCCTCTCACTCTATCAATCTACTCTGATTCCTAAGTCCTCACGAGTTCCCACTTCTGTCAAGGACAATCATAAGCTCCCAACACTCAGCAACATCTCAGATACATATCCAAGATCTATTAGGTCAAGTCAATCCAACCAATATCTATTCCTCGAAATCATATTCATCCATCTATAGCCAATACCATAACTCAAGGGTAGATTTCTCCAACCAATAATAATCTAAGTACAGCAGTCAGACAATAATTAGTCGACTAGGGGGAAGGAGCAAGTCGACTAGGTTGAGGGTTAGTCGAATAACAGGTACACTAAGTCGACTATAAAGGGTACTAGTCGACTAACTAGGTAGGCAAGTCGACTAACATATAAGTATAGAACAGCCAGAGACTACACAGCTTCCAGGACACCCAACTAATCGACTAAGGATATTATAAGTCGACTGATTGTGCTATTAGTCAACTACAACAAAAGAATAAGTCGACTTGGGAGACTATTAGTCTACTATAGTAAATGAGTAGTCGACTAAGGTTAATTACAGTCGACAAAAAGAAAGTTCAACACTGATCTAAAAGGAAGCCAAGTCGACTATAGGGTAAGGGGTAGTCGACTAATAGGGCTATTAGTCGACTAATAAAGTGGGCAAGTCGACTAACAGTCCTGCAACCTGATACTGAAATGCACCATCACACATTCCCACATTCTATCAAATGTACTCCTACTTCTCTTATGCACACATCACCCCAAACATATAGGATTCTACACTACATCTATGCACACACATTAACATACATGCATATGATCATGTATCACTTGCGCACTATATGCTAATTTATAGCACACACATAAACGTATTCAGGAACACGTAATTAAATAATGAGAGAGAGACACTCACATAGGGGGCTGCCGATGGCTGTCCTCGCTGTTGGACGCTACCGTGTTGCTGTTGCGGCTGTTGGTGTCGCTGACGCTGGTTGCGTGGAGGAGGTGGGGCGGCCTGCTGGGGAGACTCGGGCGCTAGTCTGTAGGGCTGCACGCGGCCAAATGAAGAGGCTGCCATTGCTGCTGCTGCCTGGGCGCGCTGCTGCTGAAGGGAGGGGAGGAGATCCGGGCTTCCATGGTGGAGAGGATGTCGCCGTGGCTAGGGGCTGTGTACTGCTGATGCTTGTACGCAGCTGCTGGTGCTGCCCTTGTTGTCGTGGCTGTTGGGTACTGCTGCGCGCGCAAGGGGAGGAGATCCGGCTGCAAGGATGTTGTCGAGGTCTCGTCGGAGAGGAGCTCGGGCTGCTGGTTGGCTGTGCGCGCGCAGGTCACGGCCACGGGCGGAGGTGGTGCTGCCGGCTAGGAGCTGCTCACGCTGGAGAGGGAGCTCGGCCTGAGATCATGGCGAGCGCACGCCGGAGTTCGCCGGAGAAGAGATGGCGACGCGGTGTCGTGGATCAAGAGGGGTGCGGCGGCTGTTGGGGGTGGAGGTGCGGCTGTGGTTTCAGATGAAGGGAGAGGGGAGATGGTGGTGGCGGCCGGTGGTGTTGTTGGGCTGTGGGGTAGGCCGAGTAGGGGGCGGCCTTGGGAAAGTTATCGTGGGTGCTGGCGGCTGGGGAAGGGGGTGCGGTTGGTTGGGGTCTCTCGGCTGTGCGGCACATGAAGGAGAAGAGGAAGGAGGATGGTGGCTGCGTGCGTTGGGGATTGGGGAATTAGGTTCTTAATTAGGGTTAAAAGAGATTAGGATTATATAGGATGGGTTATGGGTACCGGGTAACGGGTTTGCTAATGGGTTGGGGGTTGGATCCAAATGGGTAAATGGGTATTGGATTGGTGGGCTATCGGATCTAATGGGTATGGGGTAAAAGAGGATAACGGGTATAGGCTAGGGAAGGAGGATGAATACTATTACTAATAATAAATAAATCCAATAATAATATTATTAATAATACTAATAGCAACACATGAAAATTAATATTAGTAATGAGAATAGTAATCAATAACACTAATAATAAATAATTACACTAGCAATATTAATAATAATAACATTAATAGTAATAACAGTAAATCATAATAATAATTAAAGAACATTAATGATGAAACTAACTACTACTAATATTAACAACTAATAGAAATAAAAATAATAATAATTAGTAAGAAGAAATTTTAATGAAAAATAAAATAACGCTAAATATAAAGTCAAGTTAACATTTACCATCTTAAAATAATTTGCATATTCAATAATAATAATCACAAGAAGAAGTAATAAATTAAGTTGATTAAAAAAATAATCAGTAAATTAAAATAAAAATTTTAGGAAAATAAAAATACAGTATTTCCAACTAGGGATCTTACATTCTACCCACCTTATAAAAATTTCATCCTCGAAATTTCAATAAAGCGGGGAATGATAAAAAAACAGAATCAAGAGAGAAAACAACCAAGCTTCCACGTTAATTCTGAACACGTCATGGGTCCGCTACGCTTCCGCTGCGCGCTCTGATCTCTATTACCGGCTTCAAAAATGGAGTGATCACACTCAAGGGGCAAAATCAAGGAAAATAGAATCGGAAAGAGGATAGGAATCATGATAGAACTCAGATTACTCTAGAAAAAGAGTTAGAATTGGGATATCAACAGATCATAGAGATGGATATCAAAAGGGGGAACGATCAATTTCAAATGGACTCAATATCATCGTGTGAATAGTATATGTATATTGCAGTGTAATTATAACTTGTTTCAAGTTACCGGTAAGAACTAGGTTCTCTTGCGAATATCAAAATTCAAAATTCAACATCGCAAGTCGAAAACCTGGGCTCTGATATCAAGAAAATCCTGTCACGCCCCGCTTCCCAAAATACGCTGGAGCGGAGACGCGACACGAGTCGGCGACGCATATACGCAAGGAAAATCCCTCACGTATACGCGCTAAGCCTTAAGTAACCCGAAACAAGCTATAATAAATCCCAACTGAAATAAGTCTTGAATACTGCAATATCACTATAAGCAACCACGCATGATATCATATAAATGAGGACTGGAATAACAACTAAACTGATATAACAAGAATCAGGAATAATACGAAGGCTAAAAAAAGATAAGAGTACCAGAATAGAATAAGGAGAAGCTCCAGCTATTCGCAAAGCGTACGTCTCATCGTACACCTGCACAATAGAAATAAACCGTCCAATATCTGGACGTGCAAATCCAGGGTCGTCAGAAAGCGACCTGGTGAGTATGTGTGTGTAAAGGAAAAAGCTCGTGCATATAAACAATGTGCATAAAGTAATAACAAGAACAACTGCAGATATAAGAAACTAAATAACATGATAAATAACTGAACTGAAGTATATCTGATAACAACATGAATAAAGATATAAGACAACTATCACAACTAAAAACTAACAACTGATATAAAAGTCAACTAACACAAATGTAGACTAATAGCTGATGTCAAGATGTGTAACCTAGCATATGTCTAGTCTGGTTGTTATTATTAACCTAACTAATGTAGTATTAGTTGTGTCCCATACCACAGCTGTTTTCCCACATATCAAACAAAGTTATCGTTGTTATAATTGCCTGCCAGTGTAGTGCATGTGTTTTGAAAGAGTACCGTGCATGCCCGATACCACGGTCTAACACCCCTGGCACTGAGCCAGGACAAACCGTAAGGCTTTGACAATTGAAGACCACAGCCCCACACGAAAAGACAACTAGTGTGGCGCCGTAATCCGGGCATAGCTCTGACAACTGACAACTGAATATGTAGCCAGTACTACCCTGGTTCCCCATGGTTGGAACCCACAACTCGGTACCATAAGAAGTTCTTCCAAAATACACGACATGCATCATCAGGCAATTACCCCTGTTCCTCGGGTTATGGTGTCTTTTATTAATAAGCAATCAATGTCATTTAATATGTAATAGTAACTGATATCTCTAACAACTGCTGATGTCAATACTAGCTGATAATCTGACAACTGACAACTGTGATATCTGACAACTATGATATCCGACAACTGTGATATCTGACAACTAATATCTTACATCTGAAATAGAATATTGGAGATATAGCTACTAACACATAAGTGTCACAAATAACTAGTAACTGATACAGGTATCTACCAACTCATATAAACTCTGAACACATCTGTGATCACCAACAAATAATCTCACCAATATCTTATAAACTAATAACTACTATCTGATAACTCTGAAATACAGGATCACCAATATCGGATAGATCACTATCACAATAACTCAATCTTTATTAACTGAAGTTTCATTAACTAATCATGAAGCATATGGTATGTCCTCGAGATCAACAAGTCAACTGATACTGAAATCATTTCTAAATAGGAAACATCCTCAAACAACATATGATTTAGAATATCTACTCCTGATACTCCACATCAACAAAATATCATCTAAATAAATCCCAATACTCACAACTGCAATATAGAATAGTTCACTTATAAGTCAATACCAACAACTCATCCATACTCAAATAATATAATCAGTTGGTACATCTAAGAACTCTAGCATCTAATAATCTAAAGTCATTACAACCAACTCATAATTCCAATAGTCACATGAACATCAAGTATCAATCCACATCGAGTAATCTGATACAATAAACTACTGTTCCAATATATCAATAATCAGTGCTCAGCCCTCTCACTCTATCAATCTACTCTGATTCCCAAGTCCTCACGAGTTCCCACTTCTATCAAGGTCAATCATAAGCTCCCAACACTCAGCAACATCTCAGATACATATCCAAGATCTATTAGGTCAAGTCAATCCAACTAATATCTATTCCTCGAAATCATATTCATCCATCTATAGCCAATACCATAACTCAAGGGTAGATTTCTCCAACCAATAATAATCTAAGTACAACAGTCAGACAATAATTAGTCGACTAGGGGGAAGGAGCAAGTCGACTAGGTTGAGGGTTAGTCGACTAACAGGTAGACTAAGTCGACTATAAAGGGTACTAGTCGACTAACTAGGTAGGCAAGTCGACTAACATATAAGTATAGATCAGCCAGAGACTACACAGCTTCCAGGACACCCAACTAGTCGACTAAGGATATTATAAGTCGACTGATTGTGCTATTAGTCGACTACAACAAAAGAGTAAGTCGACTAGGGAGACTATTAGTCGACTATAGTAAATGAGTAGTCGACTAAGGTTAATTACAGTCGACAAACAGAAAGTCCAACACTGATATAAAAGGAAGCCTAGTCGACTATAGGGTAAGGGATAGTCGACTAATAGGGCTATTAGTCGACTAATAAAGTGGGCAAGTCGACTAACAGTCCTGCAACCTGATACTGAAATGCACCATCACACATTCCCACATTCTATCAAATGTACTCCTACTCTCTTATGCACACATCACCCCAAACATATAGGATTCTACACTACATCTATGCACGCACATTAACATACATGCATATGATCATGTATCACTTGCGCACTATATGCTAATTTATACCACACACATAAACGTATTCACGAATACGTAATTAAATAATGAGAGAGAGACACTCACGCAGGGGGCTGCCGGTGGCTGTCCTCGCTGTTGGACGCTGTCGTGTTGCTGTTGCAGCTGTTGGTGTCGCTGATGCTGGTTGCGTGGAGGAGGTGGGGCGGCCTGCTGGGGAGACTCGGGTGCTGGTCTGTAGGGCTGCACGCGGCCAAATGAAGAGGCTGCCATTGCTGCTGCTGCCTGGGCGCTGCTGCTGAAGGGAGGGGAGGAGATTCGGGCTTCCATGGTGGAGAGGATGTCGCCGTGGCCGGGGGCTGTGTGCTGCTGATGCTTGTACGCAGCTGCTGGTGCTGCCGTTGCTGTCGTGGCTGTTGGGTACTGCTGCGCGCGCAAGGGGAGGAGATCCGGCTGCAAGGACGTTGTCGGGGTCCCGTCGGAGAGGAGCTCGGGCTGCTGGTTGGCTGTGCGCGCGCAGGTCACGGCCACGGGCGGAGGTGGTGCTGCCGGCTAGAAGCTGCTCACGCTGGAGAGGGAGCTCGGCCTGAGATCATGGCGAGCGCACGCCGGAGTTCGCCGGAGAAGAGATGGCGATGCGGTGCCGTGGATCAAGAGGGGTGCGGTGGCTGTTGGGGGTGGAGGTGCAGCTGTGGTTTCAGAAGAAGGGAGAGGGGAGATGGTGGTGGCGGCCGTGGTGTTGTTGGGCTGTGGGGTAGGCCGAGTAGGGGGCGGCCTTGGGAAAGTTGTTGTGGGTGCTGGCGGCTTGGGAAGGGGGTGCGGTTGGTTGGGGTCTCTCGGCTGTGCGGCACATGAAGGAGAAGATGAAGGAGGATGGCGGCTTTGTGCGCTGGGGATTGGGGAATTAGGTTCTTAATTAGGGTTAAAAGAGATTAGGATTATATAGGATGGGTTATGGGTACCGGGTAACGGGTTTGCTAATGGGTTGGGGGTTGGATCCAAATGGGTAAATGGGTATTGGATTGGTGGGCTATCGGATCTAATGGGTATGGGGATAAAAGAGGATAACGGGTATAGGCTAGGGAAAGAGGAGGAATACTATTACTAATAATAAATAAATCCAATAATACTATTATTAATAATACTAATAGCAACACATGAAAATTAATATTAGTAATGAGAATAGTAATCAGTAACACTAATAATAAATAATTACACTAACAATATTAATAATAATAACATTAATAGTAATAACAGTAAATCATAATAATAATTAAAGAACATTAATGATGAAACTAACTACTACTAATATTAACAACTAATAGAAATTAAAATAATAATAATTAGTAAGAAGAAATGTTAATGAAAAATAAAATAACGCTAAATATAAAGTCAAGTTAACATTTACCATCTTAAAATAATTTGCATATTCAACAATAATAATCACAAGAAGAAGTAATAAATTAAGTTGATTAAAAAAATAATCAGTAAATTAAAATAAAATTTTTGGGAAAATAAAAATACAGTATTTCCAACTAGGGATCTTACAATTATAAAACAACACTACGGGTTATTGATTAGCACTTTATTATTATTATTACTTACCTGACTCATATATTTAAGTATGTGTACAGGCGTACCTTTCATCTCACATACATCCATATATGAGTAAGTCGAGATTGTTATTGAAAACTGATGATGAAACAATGTGTTATATCTACAGTGGGTCCCGTACATATCTGGGACCATGGCCTAGGATGTTCCGGTGCTGACCCAGAACCTGCCACTAGACAAACAGGAGGTGGGTCTTATATTATGCTCATTCAGGAATATGATAGGAGATAGGGAGTCAGCGCTCCACTTGGACACCGGGAGGCCCTTAGGTAGATTTGGAAGTTGAAGTTGCACAACATACCTAATATCACTGTAAACATATTCACTATTTGAAGTCCATCAGTTTCCCCCTTACCCAGTATAAGTTGTCCTTTTTATAGTTTATTATGTAATTATCATATTTATGGGAATAACATGAGCAGGACAAGTTCAAGCTACAGAAGTACATAAGTATTATATATTCAGATCACTGTATATAATACATGATATCAAGACAGGATTCCTGTAAATGTGATAATTACAGGTCAAGTGGTAACATGTCAAGCGGCAGATGATAAGTGATATCAAACAAGTGTCAAGTGATAACATGTAAGAGTCAGGTGATCATAGGCAGGTGATAGCATATCAATTAATAAGCATAATAGATATCATTATCATATATTATAATGCAGGAAAATAGTACCGACATAGGAGATCGACACAAATACAAGAAAGTGGTACTGATACTGGATATCGATAAGAATATAGGAAAACAGTACCAATATGAAAGATCGGTACGAATATCGGGAAGTAATATGATTTTGGAAAACGGTTCAAGTAAAAGTTTCAAACTCTTTACAATCGTCAAATAAAAAAGTTAATCGAGTTATCAAGTAGGCAAGCGAGTAAGTAAGCAAGCAGACATGCAAGCAAAGCTTAAAAAAGCTGGGGACAAGATCAGCGAATATAGTTAAATCACTAAAACACCCGATGGAACTCAGGGACGACTCGGGACACAAGTCTAAAATCCGGCAGAGTTTCGCCTAGACGTGTTTAGTGGAAAAACGTGGAATGCTAAGTTGTCTTTCCAAGCGTAGTTAGAAAGTCCAAAGTATTTTAATAAATCTCGGAGAGGTTAAAC
This sequence comes from Agave tequilana, assembly GCA_038442645.1. Taxonomy (NCBI): domain Eukaryota; kingdom Viridiplantae; phylum Streptophyta; class Magnoliopsida; order Asparagales; family Asparagaceae; genus Agave; species Agave tequilana. The sequence goes on along the minus strand of JAVJIF010006125.1, from coordinate 77,538 downwards.
TCGGAGGCTATGTATGTACCTGCATGAGATGTTAGTACCAACAATACACATGCAAATATGGCAAGCAAGCAAAAGAATCGACGGCGGGTAAGCAAGCAAGTGAACAATCAAGCGGAGCTAGGCAAGCTGGAGCGAAGATAATATACAACACTCAATGCTATCACGCTCGGCGCGGTTATCACTCGCAGCACAGCTAAACGCACGTGTTGGAGCATACATATGAAATGACATACTACCGCTCACGGCGAAGCCCTGCTCACGGAGTAACTACTCTTGAACGGAGTTCGATAAAGTACTAACGTTAGGTCAGCCTACCAGGTGATGCTTCAAATGGAACTAGCTATTAATAAACCTCAGAGAGGTTAAGCCCGGAGGTTGAGCAATACGAGGACGTAGCCAAACCGTGCCTGAAGAGGTTAGCAATTAAGCTCAGCTCGTAGACACACGGTGTAACTAGTAAAACCCAATGGTTCGAGCAAAGCGGGAACGAGTAAGCCGTCCCCGACGAGGCTACTTAAGCTTGGTTCGCAGCCATATGACCTAGCTATGCTCCCGATGAAGCAAGAAAACTCAGAGTTTAAAGCCCGAAAGCTAAAGTGAAACCACAGAGTGGTTAAGCCCGGGGCTGTACGCAGCCCGGAAGCTGGGTATAGTACCTACAGAAGTGCTAGCTTCAATCACCGCATATAATAAAGTAATAATAGACAACATCACAGACATGACATTTGCACAAGAATGAAACTACACTAGTATAAGCATTCATCATAGGCATGGTACATGTACAATCCTGGGCACTCAGCCACATACAAATACAGGGAACAACTCAATACAAAATATGAATACAAACTCAAATACAGAATAAATACAAGTCGACCCAACAAAGCGGGAAAATCCAAAACGAGGCAAGGACACTTGCCTAAATATGAAAAAACATCGCGAAATCCTTGACCTTTGGAATCCAGGCAACCAACACGAGAACGCATTCAATTATTAAAATATATTAAATATATAATATATAATATGTACAGAGATGAGATACAAGAAGAGGGAAAGAATCCAGGGAAATGAAGAAACGCGAAGTTCGCCTGGTTGGCGAACCCCGCGTTCAGGCGTCAATCAGGCGGTAGACGCGCGTGAGGATCCCTGAGCGCACGTGAGGAAAAGAGCCCCACGTCTAGGCTAGAGAGTGGGTTAGAAAGAGAATAAGGAGAGAGAGAGAGAAGGAGAGAAGGGGAAAGAGAGAGAGACAGGGAGACACTAATGAGCCATCAATATTGCATTACCCAACCTGAATCAACCCAAAACCCGACCAATTGCTAGCCCTCACTTGCATGTTAGATGCCCAGGGAGGTGGCTAAGATATGCCAAAATAACATAACCCACAGAGGGTGAGAGAGAGAGAGAGAGAGAGAGAGGAGAGAGAAATAGAACAGTATAGAAGAGAAACAGAGAAGGAAGTAAGAAAAAAAGAAGGAAAGAAAGAAAGAAGGAAAGAGAAGAAAATAAAAAAGAGAAGACGAGAAGGGAGATGGTCAGCCTGGCCGGCAGCACCCTGGCCGGCGATGCCTGGCCGGCGGCACCCTGGCCGGCAGTGGCATGGTGGCCGGCGACCTGGGCCCAAGGAAGAAGAAGCGGAGGGTGCAAAAGGGTGCAAGTGTGGTTGTAAGGGTGGATTTTGGGGGTTAATAAAACATCATTTCGGAAAGCGAGGATGGACTAGAATGAAAGAATACGGCGGAAGAGGAAGCTTGGTGGAGTCGGTGGTGGACGCGGTGGTGTAGGTGGTGGTGGAGATGGTGGCGGCTTTATGGGTGTTTTTGGTGAAGAGAAGAAGAAAGGAGGTTGTGGTGATAGTGTTAGAGTTGGTGTTTGGTGGAGAGGAAGAGGAGGAGGAAGTGGTGTTGTGTTGGTGGTGGTGATGGTGGTAGCCTAGAAATAGCAGCCAAGGAGGAGGGCACAACTGGCTAGTTTATGAAGAAGAAGTGAAGAAGAAAAAAAGTAGAAGATGAAAAAAAAAATGAGTGGAGGAGATAGAGAGGAGGGGGATAAATGATATATATATATATATATATATATATATATATATATATATATATATATATATATATATATATATATATATATACACACACACACACATATATACATACAAACAAGGGAGTGTGGGGTTGGAAAATGAGACCCGCGTCTCTTGAGACACGCGTCTCCTATAATCTAGACCCGCGTCTGGCCAAATTAAGCCAGACACGGAGATCAGCTCTGCGTTGGAGGAATACGCAGTGTCGCGTTTGGAAGAGGAGAGGGAATAAGTGGAGACACATTGATGGATTGATGGGACTTGATTAGAAGGGAATTAAATGAGAAAAAGAAAGAAAGGAATGATCCCCGCGTCCAGCAGAGACTGAACCCCGCGTTTGGGCCAGTCTCGTGTCTAGCGTGGGTGAGGGTTGCGTTCAACAGAGGAGAGAGAAAAGCTGGCGGGAGCAGAAATTTTGGGAGGATTTTGTGTGGTAGATAAAAATTGAGAAAAGAAAAGAAAAGGAAAGGAAAGAAGAAAAGAAATGAGTGAAGGAGAAAAATTGAAAACTAGAAAAAAGAAATAAAATACCTAGGTAAAAATCCGAAAACTGGGAAAACACCGAAAACGCCAGAAAAGCCCGAAAAATGAAGTAACTCAGAACGATCTCTGAAAATTCTCAAAAATAGAGAAATTATTTTAAGTTACGTATGAAATTAGTTTCAAGAAATTCTATCCCATTTTCAAAATAAAAATTTTGAAAGCAACCATCAATACCGGTCCCCACCAGTTCGGCCGGATTTTGATGAATTCTGAAAAATCCCTAAAAACTTTCAGAGTTGGAAACCATCATCCTAAAAAACAATGTGAAATCAGTTTCAGAAATTCAATCTAGTTTTCAAAATAAAAAAATCCTAGAATCTTCTGGAGATACCGGTCAACACGAAATCCGATCAAACTTTGATAAATTCAGAAAAAAATCTTCAAAAGTACATTTAAATAAAAAATATGATTTTAAGAAATAATATGAAAGCAGTTTCTAAAAATTCAATTTCGGTTGTAAATTAAAAATTTTGGAATCGACTAGCATTACTAATCGACACCAAATCTGGTAGAATTTTGATAAATTTAGAAAAATTTCAAAAAATCATGAAAAATATAAAATAATGGAAAATGATGTTTGAAATTGAAATCAGTCAATGATTATCTGGAAGGTCAAATTGACCAATACACTGCATTGGATCCCCGGTTCAGACTCGGTTTGATTCTGAATCCAAGAATCCGAATTCAAATACCAAACGATGATATAAATAATCATAAATAAAATTAACTATGAGAGAAAATAAAAAGAATCTGATTAGAAAATTAGAATACGTATCTAAGTACGTATTTCGAAAATGGGGTGTTACAGATGATCACTTTCAATAGTTGTTATTAGATTTAGTGTTGTTAACCAGAATCTCATTTGGTTTTGCCAACCGCGAAAGTTATCGCCATCAAACTTTTCTGGCTTTCCCGAGAGAATCTCATTTGTAGTCATTATTTAATGATCGATAAACCTTTTTGTTACTATAATACTATAAACATATAGTCTAAAATTCATTAAAAAAGAAAGCATAATTGGCATGCTCAAAACTAACAATACAAGATTGATAACATGAACAATTATTTTATAGAAATTTGATAGTATAGGCATGAAAAAAACTTTCCAAAATAAAATTATGCATATCGAAGCATGTAAATCGACTCAATAAAATTATCATGGTACACATGATTAAATTTTTTAACAATATGATTTTCTTTAGAAACATGAGTGATAGAAGTAGTAGGAACATATCACACATTATTTTATTAAGTTGACTGAAAAGCATGACTAAACACAAAAAACGCAATTTAATTCTTGGATTGTTGGGAAAATTATTGATCTGAAGCTACTTAATTAAAACAATAATAAATAATCAAAATATGAATCAGAGTAAATAAAGTATTAGGAAAAAAAGTTTAACCTGATGATCGAGGCGTGCTGAGCACTGTCCCAAGAATCAAATTACCCCACTCTCGTGCAGGGCTTCGCGACAATGATTCCAAAGATACAATGACCCTCGATCAGGCGACCTCTTTCTCATCGGCACGAACTCCAAGAAGGCTTTTGTGAATTCTTCTAGAGCTTTTTGGAACCAATAGAGGTTGAAAGTTTAAAAGAGAAAAACTCTAAGAGTGAGAGAGGAAGAGAGTTGTATTGACATTTGTTCAATGTAGTTTCACTCTAAGGGAGGTGGTGTTTATATGCTAATGAAAGAACTTTTTAGGTTTAAATTAGACACATGAGAAAAAATGTGTATAATAACTTGTCACAGTTAAAATGTCTTTAATTGGCTGGCAATTTATTGATTGCATAATAGCCACAATTAAAATATGTTTAATTGGTTGGCAATTAATTAATTACATGTTGGCCACATTTGAAATGTGTTTAATTGGTTGGCAATCCCATGTTGACCATATTTGAAATTAGCTGGCAATTAATTGCAAGCTTTCACAATAAAAATATGTCAAAAAATAAAAAGAAAAAAATGAGATGAAAGAATATAGCAATTCAAATCAAGTTTTAAATTACAATACTCCAACCGTTGTTGTTGTTGTTATTATTATTATTGTTTTGAACAGAAACTTTTGTCGTTTAAGTACAAAACTTTGCATAACCCTAAGGCATCTGGTTTTATGCTTTATTTTGGTTATTTTACCCTTGTTTTTTGTTTTTTGTTTTTATCAGCTTGGTAAGTTCTGTCACACTCTTTGATTAATGCTATATAATGAGGCTTTCGAGTTTAAAGATCTATTTTTTCCTTTATTCTTTCCTTTACACATGATCACAATAGAGTTCTAAATGTTGTCAATACTATCCGTCATTGGGAAGATTGCACAAATGTCATGACTCATGGCCACCAAAATTCACACTTAATGGGGAATGCATGATCTTCAAGATAAATGTCATTTCATGTATAGGGTTCGGATTGGATTTAAAGATCTATTTATAAAGTTAATCATATAGGATGTGCTTGCTGATCCATACCCCTTAAGGAATTTGAAATCCACTTAAAGACTCGGACCCCGCAAATTTATTAGACTTAGAGCCTGTTTGTTTCGTTGCAAAACATCGCAAGTCGTAAGTCGTAAAATGAGAATGGAAAAAATGAACTGTAGCAGAGAAATATATTGTGTTTTATGGTGTTTGGTTGATAAAGTGAAGTGTAAATGGAAAAGTATATTGTGTTTTTACGGTGTTTGGTTGATAAAGTGAAAGTGTAAATGGTAAAATATATTGTGTTTTATGGTGTTTGGTTGGTAATGTAAAAGTGTAAGTGAAAAAGTTGACCACAAAATTAACTGTAGCAGTGATTTAAATATTATAAATACTATTAAATTATATCTACTATTGCAAATTAAATTGTATTAATAAATTTAAGATAAAAATTATAATCTTAATATTTTATTTATAACAACAATATTAATAAAATATTAGTAATAAATAGTAAAATATTACTAAAATATTAACTAATAAATAATATAGAATTTTAAGAAAATCTAAAGAACATTAATAAATTTTAAGAATACTAATAAAATATAAATATTAAAAAATCTTACAACAATAATAAAATATAGTTATAATATTATAATATTAAAATTACTTAAAATTATTATAATATAAATTTTATTATAATATTATTGTAATATTATAGAAATATAAAATTAACAAAGTAAAATATAATTATAATTTAATAATAAATTATCATTATAGTATTATTATACTGAATTATTATTACAATATTAACATAATAAAATATTAATATAATAATAAAATATATTATGATATTAATAAAGTAATTTTTTATATTAAAAAATAAATAATTATATATATAGTAATCTTATATTAAAGTATAATATTGTTATTTTAATAAAATATTAACTCTAAATAAAATAATAAAAAATGGAATAAGTATAATAAAATAATAAAGTATTAAATAAAATATTAAATAAAATATTAAATTAAAATAGTAAAATATTAAATATTAAAACAATATTAAAAACAATAAAAAAATTAAAGATTAAAAATATAAAATAATTAAATAATTAAACAAGAAATTGAACACTATTTAAAATATTAAATATTTAATATATTAAATTATATGTTGATTATCAAGTAACTGTTTTGAACTGTAAGTGTACTATAAGTGAGATTTACACGACCACAAATTAACTGTAACAACTGCAAGTGGGAAAATATGAGTATAAAAGTGAGATTTACATGACCACAAATTTAACTGGAGCAACTGCAAGTGGGAAAAGAAAAGTTGCATTTTGCAACTTGTTTTTCAGCGAAACAAACAACGGAAAATGAAAAAGAAGTTTTACGACTTGCGTTTTGCGGCGTTTTGCGGCGAAACAAACATGCCCTAAACTGTTGAATTATTAACTTATAATATGTCATTTTTTTTTACTAAAGATCAAATAGAAATTGATGAAATTCTCTTGCTCACGACTGTTGTGTTCTAACTTCTATTTTCTATAAAAAAAGAAAGAAACTTTTAAATAATCTTATATAAACAGAACAGATGAGTCAGCTTGCACTAATTGAATTGAACTATATACATGTTTATGATTATCAAATTTGGATATTTATGTAAATCACCTAGAGGGGGGGTGAATAGGTGATAATGCTAATCTAGAAACTAAATGCGGAAACTAAAAATAATTTTGCAACACACTTAATACAACCAACAAGTGTAGCCGAATTCCCCGTTAAGGGCTCTGGACTAACTCCTCTTGATTCCCCTAGATATGGGTTGAGGTGCTATATGAAGCTCTTGTGGTTAAGTATAAGTGAGGCGCACACACAATCAAGCCAAGCATATAAGGATGAACAATATGAAATAATGCAAGGCACAAATGCAAGTAAGTATGAATGATATGGCAATATGAATAATGCTATGCAGAACACAAATAAAGAGAGAGGGTTTAAGAGACAATGGATCAAACGCAAACACAAGGATATGTTTCGAGGTTCGAGCTCCTAGCTCTACGTCCCCGCCTTTACCGAGAAGGATTTCTAATCCACTATCTCCCACCAAGGGAACCTCCACCGAGGAGGATTTGTTACAACAAAGGGAGTACCGAACTCCTCTCTCAAACACCGCCTCACAACCGAGGGGTAGGCCCGTAGCCAAACAACAACCAACACCTCTACCGAAGAGGGTTTACAAACCAAACTCCACCTCTCACTAGAAGGAGCAAACCAACCAACTCAACCTCTACCAAAGAGGGAGTAAACCAATCACCCGATCAACCTCTACCAAAGAGGGATACAAAAAAAGCAAGGGTGTTTACAACTTGGAGGCTCAATCAACCTCAAACAATCTCTTTTCCACAAAACAAAGATCCTAAATAGATTAGGATAGAAGATAGCTCAAGTGTGGAAAAACAAAGTGTTTTGATCAAAAAAAATCTCTTGGGAAAATGCCAAATTGATATGGAAATGAAGAACAAGAAACCAATTCCCAAAAACTTATTTTCTTTGAAAATAACAAAACACTTAAAAACAAACAAGATGAATCTTTTTGCTCTTTAAACTCTTTTGAAAACTTCTTTTAAAACCAGAGAGTAGGGAAAAATTAGCTCAGAAAAACTTAGTTAAAAACACCAAGCAATGGGGTATTTATAGCTCAAACAGAAAACTAGCTGTTAGGCTGATCTGGCAGCCTGACAGGCTTGCGGTCGACCGGCCCGGTCGACCGCCAATGGTCAGAAAAATGACCGTTGGGGCATCCGGTCGATCGTCCGGCCGACCGCCCAGATACAGAGAGCAAAGCTCTCTGGTCCGGTCGACCGGTCGGTCGGCCGGCCCACAGTGCTGCCAGACGTGCACAAGGCTGTGCACGTCGGTCGACCGCAGGGTCGACCGGCCCTTGGTACGGTCGACCGTTGCGGTCGGCCGTCCTGACCTGTGAGCCTCTGTTCTGGGTCAGAAAAACATGTTAAATATATTTCTAAAAATCTTTTAAGTCTTTGTAAAAATACCCAAAAATAGTTTTATCATTTTTCATTGATACATAAACATGTGATAAATATTTTAACTCAAATATCAAGCATATAAAACTATTTTTGTGTCTTATCATTTTTACAAAAACCAAAACTTGGATTTTATCAAACTTGGATTTTTCAATACATGAATAGGAAAGTCAAAATAAGTTTGTTTAAAAGATAAGCATGCATGTATAGAATGAAACTACTATACATAAACCAATTAAACTTGTTTTGATCAATCTATTCATGAAAACAAATATCGGTTAAACTAAAACCGAAAAACCATAAAACGTGTGTGTTGTGCACTTGAGCATATCAACTATTCTAAGCTTTACAAATGGATCTAAACATACTAAACTAAAACTAGGATACCTAAGTCTTCTTGATGATCTTCCATCTTCAAGCCGACTTGATCCCAAACGTGATCCACTGAGTGCAAAGGTATGATCTTGATGCTCGGGCACGAGAATCACCAAGTGAAGGCTTCCAAACTCCTCTTTTTGAAGCAATCACCAACTAATATCTTGTTACATGATCTGAAACTAAAATCACAAGATTATTAGTAAACATAACTACATGAGTTAATCATCATCAAAACTAGAGAGGAAGGCCTTCGGGCCAACAATCTCCTCCTTTTTGATGATGACAAAACTCATAGAGTTATATATGTATGGATTAAAGTTAAGCTTCAAAGAAGCTCCCTCTTAACTCATGCATAAATAAATAAACATAAATATGCAATGAATGACAATGCATAATCATGCATAAAAATAAAAAGGCTCTAGATACCAATGAAATGTTCAAAAAACAAAACATGCTCTAGATACCAATTAAAATTAAACTAAATTAAACTTAATATATGCAAAACATGAATATGCATATATAAACCAAAATCTTTCTCCCCTTTTTGTCAATCATCAATAAAGGGGTAAAAACCAAAACAAACAAAATCTTCTCCCCCTTTTTAATACAAAGAAACAATCATCAATAAGGGGTAAAGAAAGACAATGTTCTCTCCCTTTTGTCTAAAACAAAAACAAAACCAAATAGGGGTGACAATCAATTAAGATATCAATTGAAAATATGTCAAAGTAGCATCTTGATACCAATTGAAAGTAAACATAGATCAATCAATAAACGGTATATGCGATATACATTCATGAAGGAGGGATGACAAGCCCTAATTCACATAACGTACACTATGCAATGTATAAGAGGAGATGTGAAGCTCCCCCTACATACGTGTACCACATAAAGAAGAGATTGTCAAGCTCTTCAATACAAGATACACTCATCATGAATCTATATGTAGAAGAGATGTTAAGCTCTCCTTGCATATAGGCAATATAAATCAAAACTTTTTTTATTTTAAAACAAAATTTTGAGATACCAAATTTTAAAACATTCAAATAAACATTTTGTTATCAAAAAGAGTATTTTCTTTTTAAGTATATGATATCAATTTAAAATTTTTATTTTCTATCATAAAGTAAGGGAGTGGAGATACAAATACCAATTGTAAATATGAAAATCGAATTTTCTCCCCCTTTATGAAATACAATAAAAACAATGCGTAGGCTTGAAATAAGATTCCAATTGAAAAAATCCAATGATACCAATTGAAACAACAATAATATCAAGTGTATACATCATATAACTACTACCCAACCATGTTCAAGTTTAAAATGATTTTCAATATAAAGCATACATGAGCATGATCTCCCATCCAACCACCCATGGATGGTAGGGGTTTTTAAAAATAGGTTTAGAAAATAAAGTATGTTTGAAAAACTCTACCAAATGAAGAATATCGCAACTAGTTATATGAAAAATTTGTAAACTAGTACGAAATCCTTCAAGCAAGGAATAAAATAAAATATTTTTCATAAACATGAAATTCACAAAATAGTCAACACTCATAATCAATTAAGCATAAATATGACTCATGAAAACAAACACATGAGTAAATAATAAATGTGAGTGTACAAATACAATGTGAAGATCATAATCATGAAAGCTGGACAATAAGCTCAATATTCCTTGAAACAAGAAAACATGAAAATCATCAAAACTATTTAATCTTCAAGGTATATGTATGTCCTATACAAACTAAAGTATACATACATATTCAAACACAACGAGTCCACAAAGATATATGCATGAAGGCACGTGGCTCAAAAGGATGTATATGTATAAACAATAATTTGGATAGAATGGACATATACATGAAGTTAAATATAAACACATAGAAACATGAAAAACTAAATTTTCATTAAAACAAATTTCATTTCAAGGTATATGTATGATTTGTCAACACAAAAAGTATACATACATATCTCTAAACACAATTGAGTCCATATGTATAGATTTGCATGAAAAGCAAATGACTCAAGGGGTATTCATGTATATCTTAAAGTTTGACAAAATAGACATATACATGAAATGAAAACACATAAAACAAAACCAAAATGGGAATACAAGTTTAAAATGTATGGATCATCAAAACTAGACTATACTAGCACATCTAATGGGAACAAATAAGCATTCAAGCACAAACATATATAGATTTATTTGTGGCCCACTATATGCACAAATAATACCTAGTCTTAATGAAAACTAACATTTAAACATATATTCAAATCATGAAGCATAAAACGGGATATAAATCAATATGAAAAACATAAACATGATTATTATGAAAATTCACATGTTATTAACCCTATGATAAATATGATAGCTAAACAATGGTGAGAACACTAAATATGGGTCCATATAAGCATGGGTGTCTCAAATGCTATACATGTATGTCATAAGTCTAATTATCATGACATTTTCATAATAATCTAAAAACAATAAATCATGCTATAAACACTAATTATGAAAGCATGTAAACAATAATTTGGAGTAAGAGATTTATACCAAACCGATGAGGGCATCTCTCTAGTCTCCAAAACATGGTGGTCATCTCCACCAAACTTTCCTTGAAAGTGATGCATCCAAATAATTTCCATGAAGCTTGGAACACATCCACTCCAAGGTACCGATACTCTCACATCATGTGAGAGCCCACACCTACATCATAAATAAGAGGGGTGGTCTTTGGTACCCACAACTTTTTGGGTCCATGGGGGTTAGTACCTTCTCTAACCCAAACAAATTTATTTGCTAAATTTATATCATGTATTCTATCAAAACAAAATTTAGCAAGGTGGCCCTTACGTCCACAATGTGTACAAGTGTACACATGAGCATACATGTGATGGGTGTGTCCGTGAGGAGCATGTGTATGCCGTGGAGGGTGTGCATGCATAATAGATGGAACTTGTTTCTTTCGAAACAAAGATTTTAAACGTGTATGACCCACTACACATTGGCTCAAAGTAGAGCCCAAACAATCAACACTCTTCTTAAGCAAAAATATATCATTGTTAATTAAAGAAGAAGTGTGGCATGCAATAGGTGAAGTGTGTGATATTACCCTAGCATGGCAAACATGAGAAACAATATCATTTTTCAAAGATTTATTTTTATTTAAACAAATTTCTAACTTTTTTGAAATAAAATCAATTTCTCTTTTCAAAGAATCATTTTCTCTTAAAACAAATTCAACTTTTGAAGACAAAACATCATTATTCTTCAAAAGAGTTTCACAATCATTTTTAGATTTTAAAACTTTATTTTCTTTTAGTACAAGATCAAGTTGATGTTGGCCCAAAGGCCTTCCACTCTAGTTTTGATGATGATTAACTCATGTAGTTATGTGTACTAATAATCTTGCAATGTTTAAGTTTCAGATATTTAACAAGATATTAGTTGGTGAAAGCTTCCACACATCTTTCACATGTTGATTCAAGAGCCCGCGCATCAAAGATCATACATTGCACTTGCTCGGTGAATCAAGAGTTTTTGGATCGAGCCGACTTGGAGATTGCGCTCTAGCTTGGAGATTGCGCTCTACAAGAAGACTTAGGTATCCATAGTTTTAGTTTGGGTTTAGATCCTAATTGTAAAGATTAGAATAGTATGATAAGCTCAAGTTCACAACACACACCTTTCATGTTTTGATTTTCGGTTTTAGGTTTAACCGATCTTGATTTTCATGAATAGATTTTTATCAAAACAAGTTTACATGGTTTATGTATATTAGATTTGTTCTATATACATGCATGCTTCAATTGTTTAGACAAACTTTGTTTGATAATCTATTCCATGTGTTTTATGTTTTGGTATTTACAACAAAACATATTTTTGGACTTAATGACAAAAATCATGATATATATATGTTTCTTGTATATTGAATTTCTATTCATATACAATATGCTTCAAAGTGTTTAAATATCATATTTTTGTATCATGGATGAGTTTTAGACAATGTGTATTTTCTATTCAAAATACAAGGTTTTAGAAAATACGGTTTTTGGTTTTTGGCAAAATTTCTATGACACAAAAATAGTCAAATATGTTTGAAATTTGTGTTAGGATTTTTAACACAAGTTTGTATTTCAATATAAAATGATAAAACTATTTTTGTGGAATTTTAGAGATTTTGTGGGATTTATTGGAATATTTTTTACCTCAGTTTTCTGACCTATTTGCTGCCTGCCAGGCTAGTTCGGTCGACCGTAACGGTCGACCGCATGTAGCCGGTCGACCGTCACGGTCGACCGACGACGTGCACAAACCTGTGCACGTTTCTGGCACAGTCAGCGGTCGACCGGGACGGTCGACCGGAGCAGAATAGTCTGCTCTCTGGATTATTCGGTCGACCGGGCCGGTCGACCGTTAGTTGCCAACGGTCAAAAATTGACCGTTGGACGGTCGACCGGGACGGTCGACCGGCAGGGTAAATCTGGCAAATTTCTGTCAACGGCTATTTTCTGATAATTGCCTATAAATACCCCATTTGCAAGAGTTTTTCTCTAAGAATTTTTGTGCGAAATTTTTCATACTCTCTGGTGTTTTTACAGCAATCAAAAGAAGTTTTTGAGCTCAATTGAACAATACATTTGGTGTTTTTGTTAGGGTTTGGAAAATCAAAGAAAGGGTTTTTGGGAAAGGATTTTGATTGAACTTCTCTATCTTTGTTTCAGTTTTTCCCAAGGATTTTTCTTTATGATTTCTGATTTCCATTCCTTTGGTTTTCTCCACACTTGAGCAAAAATCTACTATCTATATCTATAGGATATTTGTGTGGGAAAAGATATTGTTTGTGGTTGTTTTTGAAACCACTTAGTTGTAAACCCATTTCTTGCTTTGTGCCATTTCCCTCATTGTGTTGAGGAGGTTGTGCAAATTGGGTTGTGAGGAGTTTTGTGTAAGCTTGGTGCTAATCCCTCAAGTTGTGAGGTGATTGTTTGTTGTATTGGAGGAGTGCCTCAAGAAGGAGGTTGAGATTGTAAGAAGGGGAGTTGGGAACTCCTTGTAATTGTGATTGCCCCAAATCCTCGGTGGAGGTTCCCTTAGTGGGAGTCCTTAGTGGACAAGCTAGTGGATTGGAAATCCTTCGTGTGTCGAAGGCGGGGATGTAGAGCTGGGTGCTCGAACCTCGGAACATATCTCTTTGTTTGCGCTTGATCCATTGACTCTTGCTCTCTCTCTTTACTTTGTACAAATTGCTATATCTTATACTTGCTTGTGTGTGCATCATTGTTGTAATTGCAATTAGTTTTTAAATTCCGCATTAAGTTCACTAGATTAGCATTGTCACCTATTCACCCCCCTCTAGGTGACTTTTCAGTTGAGACCTAATGAATCCCTTTCATTATAGATCTCCACTTTCTCTTGCAAAACATAATCAAGTTTAGAAGACAATTTTTCATTTTCTTTAGTTAAAGCACAAGTCTTCTTTTTCAAAATTTTATACTTTTCTATCAATTTTTCACAAACTATAGAAAGTTCTTCATTTAAAGCATGTGGATCAATATTATCATCACATGAAGAACTAGCATTATCACTATCTAGTTGAGATTCCGAATGTACCTCAAGGGAGTCATTCCCTTGGATCATATAGCATTGTCGTAGTTCGGATTCATCTCCACTAGACTCCTTCGGTTGGGTTTGCAATTGAAGCTTGGAGGTGGTGGTGGTTGTCAACATATTCCACACTGCAAAAGCGGAATCAAGATTAGAAACATGCATAAGATATTCTTTTGAAAGCGTGCTTCTAATGGCCTCAAGGGCTTGTGCATTGGCCCCTATATGCTTGCTATCACTAAGATAGGATTCCTTGGTAATGGCAAGGTGAACCTTATATCCTAGGGTTTGTAAATAGATGGACATCTTAGTCTTCCAAACAACAATGTTGGAAGGGTCAAACATAGGTGGGGTCATGAAGTCCATGGGTCCAAACTATATGTGTGCAACAAGCAAAATGCAAATGTAGATTAGCAAACAAAGGATCTCACTCCTAAGATGTTAAGCTTAAGTATCAGGAGCGTAGGCTCTGATACCAATTGTAAATCACCTAGAGGGGAGGTGATAGGTGATAATGCTAATCTAGAAACTAAATGCGGAAGCTAAAAATAATTTTGCAACACACTTAATACAACCAACAAGTGTAGCCGAATTCCCCGTGAAGGGCTCTGGACTAACTCCTCTTGATTCCCCTAGATATGGGTTGAGGTGCTATATGAAGCTCTTGTGGTTAAGTATAAGTGAGACACACACACAATCAAGCCAAGCATATAAGGATGAACAATATGAAATAATGCAAGGCACAAATGCAAGCAAGTATGAATGATATGGCAATATGAATAATGCTATGCACAACACAAATAAAGAGAGAGGGTTAAGAGATAATGGATCAAACGCAAACACAAGGATATGTTTCGAGGTTCGAGCTCCTAGCTCTACGTCCCCGCCTTCACCGATAAGGATTTCTAATCCACTATCTCCCACCGAGGGAACCTCCACCGAGGAGGATTTGTTACAACAAAGGGAGTACCGAACTCCTCTCTCAAATACCGCCTCACAACCGAGGGGTAGGCCCGTAGCCAAACAACAACCAACACCTCTACCGAAGAGGGTTTACAAACCAAACTCCACCTCTCACTAGAGGGAGCAAACCAACCAACTCAACCTCTACCAAAGAGGGAGTAAACCAATCACCCGATCAACCTCTACCAAAGAGGGATACAACAAAAGTAAGGGTGTTTACAACTTGGAGGCTCAATCAACCTCAAACAATCTCTTTTCCACAAAACAAAGATCTTAAATAGATTAGGATAGAAGATAGCTCAAGTGTGAAAAAATAAAGTGTTTTGATCAAAGAAAATCTCTTGGGAAAATACCAAATTGATAAGGAAATGAAGAACAAGAAACCAATTCCCAAAAACTTGTTTTCTTTGAAAATACAAAACACTTAAAAACAAACAAGATGAATCTTTTTACTCTTTAAACTCTTTTGAAAACTTCTTTTTAAAAGAGAGTAGTAGGGAAAATATTAGAAAAAACTTAGTTATAGGGTATTTAAGCCGTGTAAGTAATTATAGCCGTCAGGCTGAAACTAGTCAGTTCAGGTGATCTGTCAGCCGGTGACAGGCGTTAGATGGTTGACCGGTCCCGGTCGACCGCCACGGTCAAATGACCGTTCCAGACGTCCACCACCGCTCAGATACAGAGAGCAAAGCTCTCTGGTCCGGTCGACCGGTTGGTCGGCCGGCCCACAGTGCTGCCAGACGTGCACAAGGCTGTGCACGTCGGTCGACCGCAGGGTCGACCGGCCCTTGGTACGGTCGACCGTGCGGTCGGCCGTCCTGGCCTGTCAGCCTCTTTTCTGGGTCAGAAAAACATGTTAAATATATTTTTAAAAATCTTTTAAGTCTTTATAAAAATACCCAAAAATAGTTTTATCATTTTGCATTGATACATAAACATGTGATAAATATTTTAACTCAAATATCAAGCATATGAAACTATTTTTGTGTCTTATCATTTTTACCAAAAACCAAAACTTGTATTTTATCAAACTTGGATTTTTCAATACATGAATAGGAAAGTCAAAATAAGTTTGTTTAAAAGATAAGCATGCATGTATAGAATGAAACTACATACATAAACCAAGTAAACTTGTTTTGATCAATCTATTCATGAAAACAAATATCGGTTAAACTAAAACCGAAAAAACCATAAAACGTGTGTGTTGTGCACTTGAGCATATCAACTATTCTAAGCTTTATAAATGGATCTAAACACACTAAACTAAAACTAGGATACCTAAGTCTTCTTGATGATCTTCCATCTTCAAGCCGACTTGATCCCAAACGTGATCCACCGAGTGCAAAGGTATGATCTTGATGTTCGGGCACGGGAATCACCAAGTGAAGGCTTCCAAACTCCTCTTTTGAAGCAATCACCAACTAATATCTTGTTATATGATCTGAAACTAAAATCACAAGATTATTAGTAAACATAACTACATAAGTTAATCATCATCAAAACTAGAGAGGAAAGCCTCCGGGCCAACAATTTAGTCATCCATATTTAGATTTAATAAGAGAGGGATCTTTCATGATCTATACTCTTTCTAATAAGTTATCGAATTAATTCATATTTAGATTTAATCGGAGAGGGGATCTTTCAGGATCTATACTCTTTCTAATAAGTTATGCTTGACACGCAGGGCGGGGCGGCTCGGCGTGGCCCTCCCCCCTTGGTTCGTTGTGCTCGCGCCAGGCCTGTTTTACACCCCTAGTGCCCTACAATTAATAAAGGAGTGCAGTTATTTGAACCCAGAAAGTGATAAATAGACTCATTTCTAAACTACAAAATTGTTATTTATTTTGTAGAATTGTAACTTCAGGTAAAAAGTCTAAACTGCCCACCTCTTTCTCCTTCCTCTCTCCTCCTTCCTTGCCCTGTCCTACCCTCGCCGCTGATGCCCCTCACCTGTCCCCCTCTCCCCTAACCCTTGCCAGCTGTCCTACCGCCGCCGCCCTCTCCCTTTAGCCCCTCACCCCCGCGCGACCTCCCCCCTCCTCTCTCCTCTTTGCCGCCATCTAGCAGCGAGGAGGAGGGGGAGGGCAGGGAAAGAATGCCCGCGCCCCTTACCACCACCCTCCCCCTCTTTCCCTCCACTCGCGGCGACACAGTGATGTTCGGCTATTCATGAATGGTCAAACATTGCTGTAATGGTTCGACCATTCATCACCGAACAATTCAACACCGCCTCTGAGCGGGAGGTCAGGGGCTAGGGGGAGGGTGGCCTTCTCCCTCTTCCTCACGCACGTGTCATCAGGGGAAGAGGAGGAAGGAGAGGAGGACAGGGGGTGCACGTCGAGGAAGAGGGGGAAGGAGAGGGGGGATGTATCACCGGCGGCAGTCGACGCCGTCCATCTGCCTGCGCGCGGGAGGAAAAGATCGGTTGACCGGGGTGAAGGATAATTTGTTTGTTTGTTTTTGGGGCAGTAATCGTTGGAGGTGTGTTTATGAATTTGTCGGGTGTAATAATCATATGGACGGGCTCATAACTTTTTGTGGGTTCAAATAACCGCACTAGTAAATTTGACATGCAGTGGCAGCGCTGCTCCTGTCAGTTTACAAGTGGGTCCCGATGTCAACAGGAAGCCAAATCTCCCACCCTCCGCCTCTTTCTCCCCCCTTCGGCCATTTCCCTGATTGATTGATTGATTGAGGTGCCTTTTCTTCTCTCCGCATGCCCCAGCAACCCCTTCTCCTCAAACCGTTCTCAACCCTCACAAACCCTAACCCTAACCCTAACGGCTTCTCCTCCTCTCCCGCCAAATCTCGACCCCGTCCTGTTTCGCCCAGCTCATCACCATGTCCATCATCTCCGGCCTCTTCACTGCCTCTTACCCTCCCGTTCCTCAACTCCCTCCTCCATTCCCTCCTCGGTCCCAATCCCCAATCTCTCCAATTCTCTCGTCAGTTCCATCCGCAGGCATCGCATTGCCCCCGATAACTACCCTCTCACCTCCATTCTCAAAGCCGTTTCTGCCCTCTCGCTCCTCCCCAAAGGCCAAGAAGTCCACTCTCTGAGCCTCAGACTCGGCTTGGAATCCGATAGCTTCGTCTTGAATCTCGCTTATACTCCGTTTGTGGGTCGGTGGGATCGGCGGGAAAAGTTTTCGATTCGGCCCCCTGTTCGGCCCTTGATGTGGTTTCTTGGAACAGTATGATCTCGGGGTATTTGAAGAGCGATCTGTTTGGAGAGGCTTTGCGGCTATTTGGTGAGATGGTGAGAATTCTGTTGAGATTGATGGGGGTGACTCCAGTGAGTGCTTTAGTAGCTTGCGGCTGAATTGGGTCTCTTTAATTGGGTAGAAAGATTCATTCTTGAGTTGTTATTCATGGTCTTAAGCTGGATTATTATCTGGGTTCTTCTTTGGTTAGTATGTGTACAAAATGTGGTGATTTAGAGATTGCCCGCAAGGTGTTTGATGGAATTGCTGAGAAGAATGTGGTTTGTTGGACTTCCATGATTTTTGGGTATGCGCAGACTGGTCAGTTTAGGGAAGCGGTGGAGTTGTTGAGGGAAATGCAAATGGGTGGAGTGAAACCAGATAATGGGACAGTGGCGTGTGTTGTCTCTTGTTGTGGGCAATTGGGTGCGTTGGATCAAGGGAGGTATCTCCATGTTTATTGTGGTGCAAAAGGGATAGGACTGATCTCATGGTGAAGAATGCATTTATTGATATGTGCTCAAAGTGTGGGGACATTGAGAGGGCTCTACAAATATTTCAGGGTTGATCCAGCTGGATGTTTTCTCATGGACCGCCATTATATCTTGGTTGGCCATGAATGGATATTCTCACGAGGCTCTGGAACTGTTCTCACAGATGGAGGTGTTGGGACAGGTTGTACCTAATGAGGTAACCTTTTAGGTGTTTTATCTGCATGCAATCATGGTTGAAAAAGGACTCTACTACTTTTGGCGTATGATTAAATTCTATAAACTGTCGCCTAAAATTGAGCACGATGGTTGTATAGTTGATCTTTTAGGGCGTGCAAAGCTTTTGAGGGAGGCAAGGAGGTTTATAAGAGAAATGCCTACGCAACCTGATGTGGTTATCTGGCATTCGCTTTTATTTGCATGTAGGTCTTATGGAGAAGTCGAATTGGCAGAACCTGCAGCAGAAATAACGATTGAGCTGGAACCAAGGAAGTGTGGTGGGCAAGTTTTGCTATCTAATATTTAGCCGTGGCTTCGAGGTGGATTGATGCGAACCAGGTTAGGAAAGTCATGTATGAATGTAGCATTCAGAAGGAACCTGGATGCTTCTTCATAGAATTAAATGGTAGTGTACATGAATTCTTTGTTGCAGATTCATCACATCATCAGACAGAAAATATACATCAGGCGCTTTTGGGGATTAGTAAAACTATGTTATCAGAACCATACAGTGCACATACTTCAGGTATGTTTTGTGCATCACATGGAGAAATGTAGCATAAACTCTAATAAAAAATAGATTATCATGGATCACCATGTTTATCAAGAAATAGGCACATTATCCATCGGTTTCTTATCAAGGTATATTGAAGGTGCAATAGATGTCACTCGGGACAGAGTATCCATCACCAATAAGCTCATGCGTACGTGCAGATTCACCTTATTGAAATGAGACTTTTGGGAAGGAAAAACATTTTTTTAACTACAAATGAAAAAGCAACAAGTTAGAATTGATGTATATTTTTATTGTTCCTATGCTGCATTCCTCAAGGTTTACCTTTTCCATTAATACGCGTTGTCTCATTCCATAAATAAACTCTGTTTATACTCTTTTGGAACAGCTAGTCATTACGATATGATGATGTAATGAAAGACGTGATTATTCGTGGTAAGCTACGTTGTAGGCATCGAACAACAGCTTGAGTGGTACATTCTAGCAATGGCATGTCCTCAGAAGTTTCCGAAGTGTTTACTACTAGATTCTCAGCAAATGTTGTTCCTGTGCATTAAAAACTTTGGAATTGTCTATGTATAGGTATGTACATTTCATTTGAAAATTATATATAACATTTGTTGAATTTAGTTTAATAAGAAAATCCAACATCTAATTTTGTATAGGTTAATATGTAAATGGAATAAATCCAAATAATATACCTTTATGATTCTTAAGATTTTCCAAATAATGAAGTTTTTTTAGGGAATTGGGATATATATATATATATATATATATATATATATATATATATATATAATATATATATATATAATTCTTATATTAACATGTACATGCACAACAACAATTAGGATATCCCATTTTTTTAGGTCCACTAATGAATCCTTTTCTTTAAATTAGCTCAAGGGTCGTCCCCTCAGATACATGAAGCATTTTCTTATTCTTCTTAATTGCATTCATCCAAGTTCTTTTAGGTTTCCTCATAGTTTTCGCTGCTTCATTAACTATAATCCAATCACTTGTCTTAATTGACACACTTATTTGCCTGTATTGTGTAGAGCCTAAACTATCACATTCGTTCTCTCCTTGTCCTCAATTAGTGCAATCTCTAACTTTGCACAGGATGCTTTAATTTTTTATCATATATCTTAGTGTGTTGTCATTTGCTACTCATCCATCTCACTCTCCTCATTCTATTGTACTCGTCTTTTGGACAATTTTGTTGATAGCCTAGCTTTCTTAGACTTACGCATTGCAGGTCTTATAGTTTCTCTATAGAATTTTCTCTTGTATTTCATTTTACAATCAAAAACTCCACAAGTAGTTATCTACTTTAACCACCCCGATTTGATTTTATGAATCACATGTTTCTGGATTTTTCATCTTGGTGAATGGTTAATCTCAAAGAGAGAAAATGAGTATTCTGAGGTATTATTGACCATTAATTTGTACCATATGCTTATTTTGTTCTCACCGTTAACAAGCATGTGTATTTAAAAAGATAAAGTTTAGGTGTATAATAGCATATGCTAAAGTATTATTTATGTAGAGAGATTAAATATAGGGCTATTTGTTGAAAATTTCTCTAAATTCATCACATCCTTAATTGACTACTCTCTCATTAACACGCACGTATGCACAAGCTTGTATAAGAGCATATGTTAAGGTATTAGTCCCCAGCCCCACCCCCCTTCCTCACACACAATTTTGTATAAGAGCATATGTTAAAGGTATTATTGATGTAGATTTTAAAGATGTGACCACGTCCTTAGTTGACTAGTCTGGATGACCAGCACACAGGAGGCTCGATCGCATGTCTTGATGAGACCATCACAAGAGAGGCCACAGTTGTCTTGATGACCAGCACGGGGTTGGCTCTATATCATGTCTAGATGACCACCATGCAAGAGGCCGCAGTTGTCTCAATGACCAGCACATGGAGGCTCATCTTATGACTTGATGACCACCATGTGAGAGGTTACAATTTCAATTCTGGCCTCCCATGTTAAACAATTGATATGACAAAGTTGTAATCTTGTCATTTTTATAGCATAGCCTTCAAAATTAATGTAGAAATTGTAGTGATCAACTGAATGCATAATTTTGTTTTCCACATAGGATCGTGGCATGGTAGTTTCCATAAGCCACATTACCTGTTCATTTGCAACTACTTGTAAATTCCCATGCTATAGGGATGGCCATGTGATAGATTACAGTATCTAAGCAGAAAGTGAACATCTCTAAACTGAAAGACGAACAAATGTGTCATTGTATATGGTCTATATCTCATATGTCATCCCTACCCTTAGCAGTTTGCTGCGTGGGATAGACATAACCTTTTCTCCTTGCCTGAAATTTCTTCTCATGAAATCGTAGAGATAGTCCACAATGAATTTCCTGATGATGTTGGAACTACGTTTTGCAACCACCTCAGTTTCTCCTATTAGATATACTACCCCCTTGACATCTCTTTCTGAATGAACTGTACCTCCTCTTCAACTTCTGGAGTTGGCAGATTTTGGCCAGCAGAGTTTGTCAAATGGTTGCTGATGCCATGGGGCATAGATCTTGAGTGGTCAAGAAGCTGAGTCTGCTGTTGCAGGGTTTCCTCTGAGTTCACAGTGGAACTTTCAAGCCTTGCTGTTTCTTGCGATGAAGTTTGCTCAGCAAGCTCAAACTTTTGGAAGAAATTTTCGTGGCGGATGAACTCTTTTAAATGTTCAATGAGCAAGTGTTCAAATTCTAAAGACTCTTCTGGAGCATCTTTATATCCATAACGTACCACACATCGGAATATTCTGTGCTCCCTTGGTTCAACAGGTCTAAAGAGAAAGCGCTCGTGTAATTCCACTTTGCTGATGGGCAGGTACTTGACCGAAATGATCACAAGGACTGAATGGATAGATGGTATTTTTTCAATAAAGTGGGGTAATAATGGAGGGATGCCTTGTACCAGCTCAGAGTATAGCAGTCCAATTCCAGGAATTCTTATGAGGTCATACCTCTGAGTCAAGTCTCTGATGTAATTGCTAGAAACTTTGTTTTGAGCTCATACATGTACCTTTGAACATGCACATAGTGCCATATTCCCATTATCAGCATTAGGATAAATGAGAAAGCCAGTGGTAAGTAGCCTCCTTCAATAAATTTGTACAGCGTCGAAGATAAATACAGGAGTTCAATTCCACCAAAGACTATGAAGAACAGGGAGATCAACAGCATGCTTGTCTTCCATATGAAAAGCATTATGATAGTCACCATAACTGTTGTGATAAACATAACAAAAACCACTGCAATACCTGCATTATAGAATCAATGATATGAGACACATCAACATCAAAGAAGATAAAGAAAGCAGAGGAAAAACATTCTCTGGAGATGATAATACTATCTGCAGTTGTCTTGATTGGGTTTCTTACTGTTTTGTTGTTTGGTTCTCTCAATTTGGGGTGTTGTCATATTTGGAAGATGGAATGACTGCAAACGTCATGACTTTGCGACAAATTCGAGGTTTATTTCCTATTTACTAGGTTTTGCGGAGAGCTAGCACAAGAGAAAGCCAAGAATTCTAGGTTCCTTTAAATATCCACGTGATTATATCTGAAATCTCAATATGTGGTGTGTAAATAGGCTATTTTTCCTGGGATTGATGGGTATTTATAGAAAAAACATCTTGCAAGTTTCAAAAATTCAACATAAATTAACAAATCAGAGTAGAAGCATCAAGCTCAAAATGGCATTAGTGATGTATTGACAAGAAATAAAAAGACTTGTAATATGTGTTGTATGTAATTGAGGTAGGCATATTTTAGATTTATTTTATCTAATGGCTTGAGTTCAATGTGAAGGTAAAGCACTCATGTGGAAGTTTTAAGATTTAAAATGATGTATACATGAGTAAAAAAATGATGACCAATAAGGTGAGGCATATGAATAGAAGTGAAGAGAAGAAGAAAAGGATGTGAGTTGAGGTGAGTGGTTCTTGCTCAAGTTGAAAATCAGAAGTCTGGAGATGGTGAAATAAGGAGGTTGGATGAGAATTTTAAGAAATCATTTCTTTTGGGTGGACTTTGGACAGACCTACACCATATTGGCACCTTATTTTTTTTGGATATATTTGCACCTCATTTTTAGGTGGTTGTGTTTATATTTATAATTCTAAATCAAAAGTGATTCAACCTTGTTATTAAAATGTCTTAACAAAATCATTTACACTGTTGTTAAATGAAACCTCAGGTTTGCTTATGTCCAACAAGGCCTTTAATGATCTTGATAAGTTTGAAGAGTTTATCGGATTAGGATATTGTAGATTCATGTTCTAGAAATCGCTTACGCAACATATCTAATGTTTTACTCTAGAATTATCTTTTTCCCTGATGCACAGTGTAATTCGTTCAACGGTATGGGAAATATTTTCCAACTAGCAATGAGGTAAATGAAGTAATTTACTGGCTATCCATGTCTTAGTTTTAGATATACTGATTTTGTTGTTTGAATGATTTATATGTTGGAAAAGATGCATGCTTGCTGTACACTAAATGCCATCCTTACCATATGCATTCCCGATCTTTTCAGTGGTTTTGAAGATAGCTGTCACAATAACGCAGGCAATCATCAGTGCATAGTTGATCTCTGGAATATAAACTTGCCCTCATACTTGGTAGAAGTATGAACTACCCGGACCCTTGGGAAGCAACCTAGTTTTTGGGACTGAGAAATGATCGCAAATGCACCTGATATCATTGCTTGGCTTGCAATGATGGCAGCAGCAACAGCCACAACAAATGTTGGCCAGTATAGAGAACCTGGGATCCAGTTTAAATATCTTAATCCTGAATAGGACATCAAATATAGGTGTCAGAAACAGGAATGTCTTACCTGGAATTGATTTGTAGAAAGTATCAGAAACTTCGTGAGGGAATTTGGTAAGGTAAGCAGCTTGCCCTATGTAAGCTAATGATACTGAAGGGAGCAAAATTGCTGAGAAGCTGATCTGTAATTGTAATAGCACATGTTATTTGCTTAACTGGTCTAGGAAGATAATATAGATGCGAATATTAGAAATATGATCTTTAAAATCTGGACTTGGATGACTAAACCATATGTTACATATTAAGAAAATAAAATATGTTGTGGATGCGTGTTTGCATGCATATTCTGACTTATGAGTCATTGACTCATTGTGCATATTACCCGAGTTTCCATCAACAGATAGAAACTTACCCTTTTTTGCATCTTCTTAATTAGAATCCATCATCGATATTGGTAGTCAGTCCCTTGGAAACTATGTTTACAGTTGTACCACAAAGTAATATGGTTCGATTTTGCGACTGTATATAATTATGTATTGTCTTCTTATAATTTGCTAATTGTAACTGGCCACAAATAATCTTTTTGAATAGTTACAAACCAGCGTTTGAATTTTACACAAATTATCTAAATATCTAAACAATGTTTTCTTATCTTACTATAGCATTTTTTATTTGGTGGATTTTATGCATGATTCCCATGATGGCTCTAGGAGACAATAAAATGACTATTCTAAATATTGCCAAAAACATTGGAAAGAGTTCTCAGGGTTTTTTTTAGCATCGTTTCAAATATTGCCCTGTACTTACAAATACTGATACTGCCGATAAGACTAAGAAAATAAGAAAATAATGACATTGACACTACGACTGAGACAAAATGACTGATAATGTCTGATATTGACAATTGCTATACAAATATTCTTGAGTTTTAAAAACATTGAGGATTTTAATTGGTTCTTGGGGAATATATTCCTTTTTGACATATTTGCTTCTTAGCATATGGATCATTCCCTATTCGAGCACATAACTGTTCACAATTTTTTTTTTTTTTTGGGTAAAATTTTGGTTACCGTAGTGCAGATGTGCAGAAGGAGCGGTATATACCTGAATGGCTCTGATATTGAAATGTCCCAAGTCAGCAAACATGGCCTCGGTCCCTGTTCGAAATAGTTTATATTAGTAACATAGGCAGACATCATTATATTATCATCTAAGCCTTCCCCTGGTATGGTGTTTGAAGTAGTTTACATTAGTAAAGTAGGCAGTCATCATTCTTATCATCATTTAAGCCCTCCCCCAATATGGAGCATGACTTAGGACTGAAAAGTTTCATAGAAAATTTAACAAAGTTTTTATGAGTGATTGTTAATGATAATTTGAACCCTTTATTAATTGGTGTGAAATTGATGGCTAAGGTTACTTGAACAAGAGCCATGTCAGATAACCTTGATTGTGCTAGTTGGCAGATAGGTAGACTTTGCTTCTTTTTTTTCGGTCATGAGGTTTAAGTTTATGCAACCAAAGAGCAAGTCTTTGAATTTCCCTAGACAATGAAAGAGTCTAGATGAAGAGAGAGGACTATCTGAGTTGATATAAGAAACCTTTCATCTCTGAGACCCGAAATAAACCAAAGAGTCAAATGCACAAGTAAAATATACATATAGCAAAGCAAAATAATTTCTCTTGCAAAAGACAAATAGTATGGGCATAGCTGTTAATGCATCATGCAGATCCTGTTGTTTTCTTGAACTTACCTGTGATGCACAGAATGACACCTCCCAAGGAAATCCAGCCTTGTTTTCCATTTCTTTTGAAGTAATCTATTATGTATTTTGGGTTGAATGCTCGAAGAACACTCACATCATGCTTGATTAAGTTATAGATTCCAATACCGCCAATTAGACTGAACCACAGTAATATGATTGGGGCAAAAGTGTAACCAACTTTATCTGTGCCAAAACGCTGGACAGCAAATAGCAGAATCAGGATGGCTATAGATATGCCAGCAATGGTACCTGTGGGAGTGGAATTTTAGGGAAGGAGCATGTTAGTCATTGAACTGAAAATATCTTTTAATAAACAGCATGATATGAAAATTAAAGTGGCTAATGTGTTTGTTTGTTAATAATGGACAGATATGTAGTTAACTTATGTCACTGTTTACTTTGTAGGATTCTGTTAAAAATTAAAGAACATAAAAACAAAAACAAAAAAAAATTAGAACAAGAAAAAACAACCTTATCTTTAAGTTCATCCAGGACAGGACCATTTAATCTCTGCCTTTAGCTTTTCTGACCCTTTTTGCTAGAGTGGGCTCCATATTTATATTTATGTAGTTCATATTGATGACAGGAACTTATGGGTGCTTTTTGTTTCAAGTAGTCAAGAAAAGGATTGTGTTATGTCTCATGTGTATTTTTTGGAGGTGCATGTTTCACTATTATTAACTTTCTTTTAAGTTTTCATCAATCAGTCACATGTTCACTGACTTAGAGTTTCACGAAAACTATACCACAGCTTTTGTACATTACAATTGGTTTCAAAACATTTCATGAGATGGAACATCATTCATGCGTAAGAAGTACCTTCAGTGAGAGATTTTGCAGATTCCTTGATGCCACTCACCGCTGAAAGTACTGCAAAAGAGAAAGAGAACAATTCATTAGACCTTTTTGATGACTCATTAAATATTCATCACTCTCAAATGCTATCAAATTTGTGTTCCTGATAGTTAGTAAGACAATGGATGCAGAAACTGGTCAGATATAATTTAAGTATGTATTCTGGAGGCACCATCTGAAAAAATATCATGGTGATATCATCTGTTTTCTCCACCCTGTAATTCAACCCTACTTTCTTCCCTTTTTCTTTAGTTGAAAGTTTAATACTTAGATATTATGCAGTTCAGTATCAACTTTTTTTTGAGTGGATGTTTCCTTTCAGCTAACTGATTAAAATTTAAAAAAAGAGAGGATAACATGAGATGGGATTTTACGTAGAGCGATTTGTAGAACTTCAAAGTTAGGGAATGTTTGTAGACATCTTGAAACTTTCATAGCATGTATAGGATGTTACAAACTAAAAATGCATCTAGACAACATTCAAATACTATTTCATGGTACAAACAGTTTATTTGACTCACCAGAGATGCATGGTGTGAGAACACCATCCCCAATCACCATTGAAGTTGCCAGAATTGTTACAAGGAAAAGTATCACTTTAGCCTTTGTACTATTTTCCAGTTTTCCTTGATCCAATTGGCCCTTTTCATTTGTTTTGATGGTGTCTCTAATTTATAGTTTGAGAGCATCCCATCTTCAGCTTGTTGGTTTGGAACCAAACTGACCCTGGCATAGCGTGATATTAAGGAGTAAAGTGCAAAAGTCCCACCTGCAAGGATAGGTCTTACTTAGAATAGGAAAAAGAACAGAAGATTATACTTGATAGTCTGCTGTGGAATGAATATGTTCTTCAAATAACAAGACAAAGTTTTGTGAAATGAAGTTGTCAGAGACAATAATTTTTCTTGAAAATAGATTATCCCAATTTATGGGCATGGGATTTTTCCCCCTATGGGTATCAATGCTGCCTCACGAATCACACTAATTTGTTGACATTGGACCATTGTACTCTCTTTTGTTGGTTATTTCGTACAATTAGAAGATTGCTTCCATCTCATTCAGTGACTTAGAAATATATGAGAAACAATGAATGTGTTAAGAGTTTCAGTGAAAGATGAATAACAGGAATTACAGTTCTTATAGAGTTAATTACCATTTATTTTAGTTGGATATTTTGTATTTCCTTTTAGCAAACTAAGGCTTTCTAAAACCGAAGGTTATTTGAGTTCCTGATCATAGCATACCATATAGCTATTTTTCTCATTAAAAATTTTGACTTGAAACATTTTTGACAGGAAAATGAGGTAGAACAGAGCTTGAGATATTACTCACCATCACCATTGTCATTAGCCTGCAAAACAATGAAGACGTACTTCAGCAGAGGTATGAGAGCCAAGGTATAAATTATGAGAGATAAGACACCCATGACATCTTTTGTATCCTTGATCCCATCTGTGAAGGTGCTGGAGTAAACATAGAGGGGGATGTTCCTATATCCCCATAAACCACTCCGATGCTCTGGAATGCCAAATGGAATATGGCTCCCCAGCCAACCTACAGTGCAAGCCAAGAAGGTCGACAAGTTTGGTGAGAGACTTCAAATAGACAGTATGTACCCCTATCCATGCGAAAAGCTTTCCATGTCAAATAAAATAACTACAAGATTTTGTTTATAAAAATTTCATCTTTTTTTCCAAAATGATTTTTTTGTATTTTAAGAAATTTTTGGATTTTTTAAATATTTTCTTAATCAAAACTTATATATATATATATATATATATATATATATATATATATATATATATATATATATATATATATATATATATATGGTAAATTATTCATGCAAGGATATTTTTGTCATAAAAATATCACATTCTAAGAACGTGGCATGGTTTTAGACGGACGAGTTACAAAAGGTAGTTTTGAGCAAATATGTAGAAAAGTTGTGGTAATTTCGAGAACCAAAAAAAAAATAGTTGAGGATGGTTTTGAGTAAGACCTAATAGTTCATGGTAGTTTCGGAGAATTTAGCTTTAAATTATCAGCTTGCTATTTTTTGTAATAATTGAAGCTGTCCATCAAATCTGCTTGAATTGTGAATTCTATATTTCTGCTTTTAATGTGAAGGACAGCAGTATACTTGAAACAGGACTGGAAGAGATAATCTTAAATAATAAGTCAACCTAAGCGTATACATGCTAAAGACATGCATTTCTTTTTGCAGAAAATGTTTTCTTGGTGAGAGCTAAAGAAAGAACGGACCTTTGTGCCATGTGTTTGGGAATTTGAAACTCTCCCTGCCTCCAGTTGCAGGGAATCAACACGACGAAGCTTTTGTGAAAATGCTTTCTCGCTCTCCATAGCTTCTGCAATATCGACTCCCTCAACTTCGTTTGGTCTGTCACCATTAGCATGTCTTCGACCTGCCATTTTTTTAAGCTTAATTCTGTTTTTCCTATAGCTCTAGCTTTCTTGTGCCTTGAATTTATAGGCAGATAGACCAAAGATGATCACATTCCTAGTTCAATAGGGAAGTTGAGCCTTTTGGTCAAATTAGGGTGATTTCCGATTATGGATGTTGACTGATATTAAAAGTTTGATCTTATTGTAGTTGCCTTTTCAAGTTTTTCTTCCTTAAAATGTGAATGCTACAATAGACTGATCCATAAGTTTCCTTTTCCTTTTCTCTTTCCCTTTGTAATGGAAAAATAGTTAAAAAAATGAGTAGCATATTTCATGAAATAGAACCAGAAACAAGTTGGAACATTTTCTATTAACCTTCAAATGTTGTTGTTGTATATTTTTTTGTGAAGCCGTGAGCTTTTTATTGTGCAGTTCATTCTGACAGAGATGCTTTAATCTTTTGGGTGCTGTAATTTTCTTGTATGTATATTCAAGTCCCATAGTGGGTTATTGATGCAATTTGTATGTATCTATTTTAAGAAGTTTGCATTTTTCATGCAGGGCAAAGTTTCTTTCAGTATCAAGCTCTCTATAATTTACTATGAAATGTCTATAATTTATTGGTGCAAGTTTCTTTCATATATCTATTTCTTATTGCTGCAATTCTCTGGATATAAGAAAATATGAAATATCCACCCTAGAGATATGTATGCTACAAAAATACTTTTTTGCATTTTTTTTTCCCCAAAAAAGTTGCATGTATATGCCTTATTATGCAGTTGTGCGTCTTGTGAAGATCCATGATGCCCATAAATATTGCCATCTATATCGAATATGTCGTGATGACCATAAATTCTTTCTTTTGGATATTTGGTGCAGGCTTCTATCTATAGGTGTGAATCTTTCTCCTTTCCATCGTTGGTTAACGTATGACGATTTTCCATCCATTGCTGCTCAATGACGCGCTGACATTTATGCTGATGCCAGAGAGGATTTTGGTGGTTGCGTACAATTCAAAGTAGCACTGTAAGAAAGTTGAAGGCTCGGTGGTTGTGTATAATTCAAAGTTTGCATTGCACAGGGGTGACACTAGAAATAAATTTAGGGCGGGCTGCAATCTTTTATAACATATACTTGTGTAATATATGAATTTGTTAAAAGAATAAAACAATATTCTCTACTATATCGGAATAAATTTGCGACTAAGGTAAAATATGAGAAAGTGAAGGGGGGTTTAAGGCAATATTATGAAAAGTGAGTAGCTCGGCCCGGTCAACATTTTCCGCCCCTGGCACCGTGGGAAAGTTGAAGGCTCGGTGGTTGTGTATAATTCAAAGTTGCACTGCAAGAAAGTTGAAGGCTGCATGCTTGGGCACGAGAGGACCTCCTGTAACTGTCTACTGGTACTGGGCGCTTTTGCATTGCTCTCACATTCTTCCTCAGTTCTGCCACAAAAAATAAAAAGAGTTGGCCTTCTTTTGTTGACCGATTGGATTTTTCTGAGTCTTGATACTTCCCCTCCAAAATAATAATCAAAAGGAGCAGATGTTTGTTCTCAGAAGCAATCAATCAATGACAATTTTCACATGACAATGGTCTGAAATTGGTTGCAGGAGTTTGCTTTTTTGTCTTCGAAAAAGAGGTGGGATTGTTGTTAAGAGTTGCTTTACCTTGCGTTCATCGTCTCTTGGACTTTCTGAGAAGAGTTGAAGTGCGAGCTTGAGGCTTAAAAGTCCAGTCCAAAAGAAGGGATGTGTTTTCACACAGATCAACTATAAGTGTTTGTTGGTGTGGTGGAATTTATGAAATTAATCTCTTTCTAGCAGGTACTGTAGTAGGATAGATTCCTAATGTCTTTTTGTATTGTGTAAAAGTTTTAGGTGCTTAAATCTCTCACTTGTATTATGCTAAGCTACGACTGTTTCTCAAATAAACGAAAAGAAAGGAAGAAACACGAGAAGGAAAATAATTTTCATACCGGTATGTGCTTTACCCAACGGCCCACCCAACACTAAAGCAGGTGGATCCCCCTGTGATGTCACCAATGTTGCGTGATATAAGCCCTGCTTGCTTTAGGTGTTGGGTATGCCAGTGGGTAAGTCAGAAGGTGAGTTTGGAAATTATTACTCCTGTGAAAAATAGAAGGACTCGAGATCAGAGAGGAATGGAAAACCTAGATGGATTGGATAGCCTTCCCTCACAGTGGGGATCCGTGAAGGTGGGGAGAGTTGATGCTACATTTCGTTATCTTTCCCAATGCTTCTGATGTCGCTCAAGTCCAAGTCTTCATGTGAGAGAGATTGACTATTGAAGTTTGGCACGCGATGTGGATGATTGAAGTCATCTTGGAACCAATTAGAGAGAGTCCTGATGCAGAAATTAATTTAAAATAAGTTTGTTTTCTGTTATAAATCAGTGGACCCCACTTGGCAGACTGGGCAACCAACCACAAGTTGCTACGTCCACCAAAGAAATTTGGATAATAAATTCAAAATTCTTCTAGAAAATGAGTGAACCCAGATAAAGAATCATTCAACGTTAATCACTTCTGTGGGTTTTATTTTTGAATTTAAAAATATTTTTTACCCTGATTTGGACTACCGATGGTTGGTACTCTAGGGTGATAAGTTTTTTTTTTTTGGAAATTTCTCAAAATATTAAATCCCCTAAAAATCAAATTTTCAGCCTTGTGCATCTTCTAGAATTATCGGGGTGAAACCAGCTCTTGAAAACGTGTGTGTTTGAAAAATCAGTGTAATTGTGTGTGCGCTAATGTTCCCTCGATACTTCCGTTATAGCATTGGCTCAACGGGTCAAATTCACAGGGACAAGAGGTGATAGAAGTATTAACAGTCCTTATTAACGTCCTATGCTAACAAGTTCTTCTATGTTAAAGAATGAGAAAAAGGAAAGAAAAGAAATCCAAAAGTAATAGGTAGAGAGGCGCTGAAAACGTCAAAGTGAAAACAATAAAGAAGAGAGATTAGACATAGGTAGAGGAAAAACAAGAACGAAGAAATGAAGTAAAACAAAAGGTGAAAAGTGTGGTGGAGTGATTGAGAAAATGGTTTTAAAAGCAAAATAAAAAAGAAGAAGAAGATGAAAACATAGGTGAACTAAGAGAGTGATGGAAGCAACAATAGAAAAATGATAAAAAGATTTTGAAAATAATTTTTAAAACAAAGTAAAGAAAAGAAGGAAAACGATGAAAGAAAACTCATGCTACTAACTACTAATTGCTCCACTAACCTTACTAACCTCTTAGTGATGTTGCCACACATGGATCATTTGTCATCACTAGTCCTTGGCTTCAATAGACGATACAAAGTATGACTCATAAAATGTTCTTCCATATTCAAACACATCCAAACCACACAATCAAAATGCAAGCTACTATTAGATCATCAAAGCCATGTAGAGGTGAGCATGAAATAAAGAAGACATTACAAGTTAGCTTGTTAGTGGTTAGATGTTAGAATATTAGAATGTTAGAATTCATCCATCAATGACTCTTGCAAGAGTAATGCCTAGTAGAGATTATTAGATTCATGTGAATTATCAAGTAAGTGGTTAGCTAGTTAGTGGTTAGTGTTTGATTGTCATGAAAAGAAACTAGCTAAGCATCATGTAAAAATGGAGAAGGTTACAATAGAGAAGAAAGGAGACACCTTTATATAGATTGTCACTCTCTATTACATCAATATCTCGCTTTCTCTCCTTTGAATCTATCTCAGTCCTAATACATGAACTTAAAAAAATAAAGAAAAATACAAAAGAAAAGAAGAAGAAAATCTAAACTAATCCTAAGGAGAGAAACCCTAATTCTCGCTGTTCAACCTCATCTCAGGTCCAAAAATGCAGTATTTATAGGCAAAGACAAGCTTTGGATGACGAGACAAAGCCATGCGTCAAAGATTGACACGTGGGCCCACAATAGTGGCGCAAAAACGCGGCAAAAGCCGCATTTCTACGCAATACTAGGGACTTAGGTCCCTGATTTTGGCCTGTGGGTTCGTCCAGCTGCTAGAACCTTCTAATTATCTCTAGTTTGGGTAAATTGGATCCGAGTTTTTTCAAATTCGCCCCCAATTTCTGGATCCAATATGTCTTCTAGAAGCTCTCTAACTTGGCCTCCAAATGATGAGATTTAATTACCCGAAATTGGGTTTAATTAGGATTTTATTCTGACTTTGCCCTTGGACTCTTGATTATCTACAAAATAGACCAAAACACGGTTCAGAAGCGATGTTTCATTCATAAATTAGTAGAAAAATGTGATGTAATGATGCAGAATCATAGACTAATCATACCCCCACACTTATCTTTTACTTGTCCCGAGCAAAATAAGAAAAAGGAAAAACTAAACAACAAATGTTATTACATGTAGCACCCTGTTCCCGGGATACGTACCTAGATACGTGTCCGAAACTTTTCGATCATATAAATTCAATTTTCTTCCAATATATGTTTTTGGTTGTGATTGCTTATGTTATTGTGTATCGGATCTGGATTTTCAGACCTAGAGTTAGCCCTGACCTGGGCGGGGAACCCGATACCAGCATGCTGCCCGATTTGACCTTTCTGATAGTCTGATTTGATCGATTTCAGTTTTAAACACTGTTTTCTAATATTTTAGATTTTTCATGATTTTTTGAAATTTTTCAGAATTTTTCTGCAAAATCTCCAGAACTGGTGTCGGTTGGCATCGCTGACTGATTCCCAGATTTTTAGTTTTTAAATGGAATTAAATTTTTAGAAATGGCTTTAACGTTACTTCTTAGCATTTCATTTTCTATCTAAACACATTTTTTAGGATTTTTCTAAATTTATCAAAATTTGACCGATTCTGGAGTCGGCCGGTACCGCTGGAAGATTTCAAGATTTTTAATTTGAAAAGTAAATCAAATTTATTGAATCTGATTTCACTAAGAATCTTAAAATAATATTTACTATTTTTGAGAATTTTTCGGAACGATTCTGAAACAGTTGATTTTTACCCTATTTAAATAATAATATTATTTACCATCCTTTTCCTTTCTAATTTTTCCTTCTCCACTCCCCTACTTTATACTCCCAGAATATTCTATTAAATTAATTATTTAATAATAAAATTATTTATTATTTTCTTTTTCCTTATTCTTTTCCTTTTCCTTTATTTTTCTTTATTTTTCTTCTTTTCTTTTCTTCCCCCTTACTCCACCTCCATACCCTGCGCTCCCCTTTTTCTACAGCAACCGCCTCCAGCCGCCTGCAGGGGCATGATGGGCTGCAATAGCAGCCCATCCCTCCCCCCATCCCTACTAATTTCCCCCCTCACTTCTTCTCCCTATAAACTTCTTTCCTTCTCTCTTCTCATTTCTCATCTTCTCCATTTCATTTCCCATCAAAACCAACCTTCTACTCATCACCGCCGCCTCCACCACCGGAGTCGCCGCCGCCGCCCCTAGCCACCAGCCACCACCTCCTCCGCACTCCTCTCCTCTCCTCCACCTCCTTCATCTTCAACCAACAACCCACCATCTCCAATTTCAACCAAACCTATTCCCACCACTTCCCCTCCTTCTCCAAAATTCACCACCATCTCCACCAATTCCACCACTCCAACCATTCCATCATCACCTCCTCCTCCTCCAACTTCTCACCACCTCCAACAACCACCACAATCACCACCACCACCAACAACTTCACCAACAATCCCACTCTTCCCCTCCCTAGGGCAGCCGCGTCGTCCCACCTCCGGCGGCGCCGCCGACGTCGGCCACTGACGCCCCTTCCTTCCATCTTTCTTTCCTTTCTTCTTCTTTCTTTCTTTCTTTCTTTTCTTTTCCTCTTTCTTTCTTCTTTTTCTTTCCAAATATACCTACTTTTTACTTTCCCTAAATACCCGTCCCCTCATTCCCTAATACCTCTCCATAATTTCAAATATACCCTTCCTCTTCATTTCTTATTTTCCTCTTTTAAAAATACCCTACACACTCACTCTCTCTCTCTCTCCTCTCTCATTCCCTCTCAAATATTTATAATAATATATATATATATATATATGTATGTATGTATGTATGTATGTATATATATATGTATATATTATGGGCCAGTGGCATGCTCGCATGCGTTAGCGGACCTCTCGGATTTTACCGGTATTGCGTTCCTATTTTTAGGCGAGTGCTTTGTATTAGCTTAATAATTACTACTCTTGTGTTTATAGTATGATATGATATGTAGATATTTTAACATGCCTAACACTTGCTACTGTAATTTTAGTACATGATACCTTGCTAAACGAGTTAATATATGATGTGTACTCTGTATTCACACTGACACTTGACATGTTATACTTGACACGTGATATCGAACACCGGTACTTGATATGTCATACTTGACACCTGATCCTGACACCGACATATGACACATTCTAGTACTCACTTGATATACTTTCACATGGTACAAGCACATTGACCTTATATTGTGACACCTGACGAGATACTATTACCTCTGATACTTGTATTTATGGCATATTCATGATTATCACTTTTACGGGGACTTGGCATGGTTATTATATTATTATCAGATATTTGGTACTCCTGACTCCTGTACTCCTGTATACTTGAACTCCTGAAATAGGGAGACTCCTGACATTATGCCCCTGATATTATACTCCGTTGATCCCCGTAATAAGATAACCATGGATATTGGACCTTTGTGAACACCCTGTGGACATTATCATTAGACAATCTGCAATAATTATACAACTTACACTGGGACGGGGAAAATTGATGGGTACCGATATAGCTTTTGTGTTTATGGTGGCCATACAAATGTTGTATAACTAATTCTTGAGATTCGACCTGAAGGCCACCAGGCGCTTCTGTGGGGTGTACTGGCACTCCAACCCCCCTGCCTGCCTGCCGGGTGTGCCGTATTCCCGGGGTATATTTCTTTGGGGAGCGGTGACACTCTATTCCTGTTCGGGCGTATACTAAGTCCTACAGGCATATAGTAAGTCCCAGTACCTAGCGGTACGTTCCGGCTCAATACCGGATACTCCTGGACCGTTGTCCCGGGCATGCACAGGACCCACTCTAAACATGGTTCGTCGTTCCCCATCAATTTCAATAACCAACCTTGCTCGACTTGTATGCAAAAGTATATGGTACGGGCCATATACTGAAACATATAAATTGAACGAGTCTTAATAATAACTTGATCATTGACTTCACGCTATATGAATTTTATTGTCATATCCATATTTATTATTTATCGTAGTTACTCCATGCTTGCTAATTTGATTACATGACATTTGACCTGTTACACTTGCTTTTATTTCATGCCACATAAATTCTAATGTCATTTCCATATTTCACTATTTATTGTGGTTATTTCATACTTATTGATTTGGGTACATTATACTTGACCAGATACACTTGCTTTTATTTATACTTACCATTTGGGTTCTTCTTGCACTCGCTGGGTTGCCCACTAACAACCCTGGATTTGCATGTCCAGATCTTGCAGTTTGGACTGAGGTGGACCCATCAGCTGAGGACCAGGCTTTCTTCGAGAAGCAGGCGGATTAGCCGTAGCTTCATCCCGTCTTTCCGCTCGCGAGATTCTCTCTTCCAGCTCGTGAGTCCTTATCTTTTGTACCCTGTATAGTCTACTTTCGTACTACCTGGTGATGTAATATTTATGTAATATTATGTCACAATCAGCGATGACTGAGTACTTGTACTTTTGTATTGGAATGTATATTATCACGTATTTTCGCACTCTGATTCATGTATTGTATTGATGCTTAGCGTACATACGTGATGGTACTATCGCCCTGCCTATGTACGTCGCGGTAGTGTCTCCGTATCCGTGGGATCGGGGCGCTACATTACACCACTTTTGCAGGTGATGCAATTGCACTGAGCGTATGCAACAAGCCGTTAAACTTCTAGGTTACCCCTAGAGGAGGAATTTTGTCTCTCGAGGATTTTCAGCGGATTGCACCCACAAAATCCATCTAGAAAGAAAACAAAAGTTAGTATTTTGAAAATACATCTTGAAAGAGAGGAAGAGTTTTCAAAATATTTTTGTAAAAATTTAAGCGATCTAAGATCATAAGTCAACCAAAAATTATTCTTCCTTAAACTTAGTCTATATGCAAAATATTGTCTTCAATTAGATAAGAATTCAAAATTTGATAGAATAATTTATCCTTCATAAAACCTAAATAATATGTACTTTGTGATAGTGAAATTTTTTGAGATTTCTGCTCTAACCATCAAGTCATATATATATATGTGTGTGTGTGTGTGTGTGTGTGTATATATATATATATGTATGTGTGTGTGTGTATATATATATGTATATGTATGTATGTATGTATGTGTGTGTGTATATATATATATATATATATATTATATATATATATATATATAATATATATATATATAATGTATGTATATATATATATATATATATATGTATGTATGTATGTATGTATATATATATTTTTCTTTTCTTAGTTTTCTTAGGCTTTCTAGTTTACCCGGGTAGTGAGTCTTTAGCCGATGACTCCCAAATCAGATGATCTTAGGGCACCAGATGAGAAAACATCCCTCGGGCTTAAGGACTCGAGTAAATAAGGCTACAAAACTTAAGGGGGCTATTTGTTTCTTTGACCACCGTTAGGTGTGAATAATTATGCTTCTTGAGACATAGTTATCTAGCTTTAATAAGTGATTTTTTATTCATATATTTTTCTTTTTTTAATTTTTTTGCTTTATAGCATTTTAGGTCGTTGTTTTCATCCCAAAAATGTGTAACTCTGAAGTGCATACTATCTAAGACAAAAAATTTAGGATAAAATTATCTATTCAATTTATCTTACTTAGTCTATAATTTAAAAAAGATTTATTATTTCGACTAGATTTAAGATGTCATAATTAAAGCTTCCTTAATTTCTAAGATCATCTTAATTTTCTTAACAATAGATCAAAACTTTGTCTCTTGTTTAAAAAAGTTTTTAAATATAGGAAATAATTCCTATACAAAAAGAAAAAATTCTAAGAATATCCTAAAAAAATAAAAAAATAAATCTAAAAAACTCTCCGTTAGTAGATCCCTCCCCCACACTTTCTCATTCAGTGTCCTCAGTGCATCGTGAATGTATGTATGCACGAAACAAATAGAGAGGGAAAGGAAAAAATCACCTCAAGGTGGTGGTTTTGATGGTGGTTTGATTGGTGCACGAAATGCGGCCCAATCCAGATTTCGTGGAGTTCGGAGGAACCCACCAGAGACCCTCTAATATAACCCATTATGATGATGTGAACATGATTTTTTTTTTAAAGAATTTTATCCCATCTAATTTCTAAATTTTAAAATAATTTCAGAGTCATTATTATTAACATCTTTGTCCCAGAATAGAGTGTGAAAAGATAGAACGATTGATTTGGGCTCAAGAAGTATAGGAACTAGCACCGACTCAAGAAAGTGACTGAAATCAAGTAAAGGTTCAGGAATCGAAATTTGTTCAAGAAGTGGGTCCAAATCAAGAAGTTGAAACTCTAGTCCACATTTATTTTCCACAACGGAACGTGACTTTCTAAAATTGGTGATTCAATTTCAAGAATGACAGGTATGGGAATCAAAAACTGACTCTAAACTATTACTCAAATCGGGTAGCAAAACAGGAGTCAATATTGATTCAGAAATTTGAACTGGATCACAAATTTGAGGATCGAAGTCACATTCTTGCATGAGTTCAATTTCTTTGTAAGAAAAACTTGCCAATTTGTCAATGTGACTCAAAAGTTTAGTATTAGTAAAGTTCTATGATGATCATAAAAGATTGGTGATTCAATTTCATGATGAATGGGCACAGGATCCAATACTGACTCGGGAAAAGAATTGAAATTAGGTAAAAATACCGAAGTCATATTGAGTCAAGAAGTGAAATTAAATTACCAAGTTGAGGCTCAGGATCACATTCATTCTCAAGTTCAATTTCAGAAAGGATAACTTGCCAAAATATCAATGTGTTCTCAAATTTTGATTTTGATCAAGTTCAAATGGGTATACTGAAATTGATCTTAATTTTCAAAACAACATGATTTCTGGTCTAGATCGATAGAGTTAGAGATATCTGGATTGGTCAAAGGTTGATAAGAGTAAGTTTTCTCTTCCTATAAATGTTGACCAATTAACTCAGTTGTATTTCTAACCTATCGATAGGCTGGGTAAAAGATTTTTAAAATTATTGTGAGGTCTCATGCAAGATTTCTATACTCTTTTCTAGTTTCCGCTTTTTTTCTAATGTTTGTTTCTGGAAAGAGAGTATAGAAAATTTGGTTTTGAAAAAATTATGAAGATGTGAGTCCAACAAGTTTTGAGATTATCGCTCGAACTCACATAAGAGTTCTATACTTATGTCCAAGACTGAATTGGGTCATTTTGAAGAAGTGAGACTGAATATGAATCTTGAAAATATTATGAAATTGGAAAGGCCAACATTTCCTGAAATTTTCATTCAGCCTCCTGCATAGCTTCATATTCTTTTCTAACTCAGATTTTTCTCTGTGGGTTGTTCAAGAGAAGAAATATATGAAGCATGATTGGAAATATTTGTGAAAATTATGAGTCGAGCTTGTTTTGTTGGGCCAAGTATGGTTTGTATAATTTCCATACTCTTTTCTAGCTTGGATTTTTCTTCAATGGGCTGCTCTAGAAAAAGAGTATAGGAAGCAAAATTGGGGAATGTATATTGTAGAAATGTGAAACTTGTGACAATGTGTTGGCCCAAGGTTACAATTCACCCGATTTTGAGTTTTGATGATTACAAAACATATATAGTTATTTGTAGTAATCATATTTTTAGTGTTTTAGTGTGTTTCAGGGTTCTAAGGATTTAAGAGGTGTTCTTCCCTAAAGGAAGGTATTTTTGACTCAAGTTGACTCAATTCGGGTTCAAGGATTCAAGCTATACAACATTCCATATGGAGAAGCCCTATTTGAAGATCTTGTAGTCACCTAGAACCTTTGTAAGAATTAGTTTGTTAAGGAATGAGGTTATGATAAGTTGGCTCAAGAGAACACACACACACTTTATTTTTCAAAATACGGTTTTTGTTTTGGTTAGTTAGATTAGGTGCATGTCTTGGTTTTATACATGTCTCTAAATATTTTATATTTTTACATCTTGTTTATATCATGTATACCAACCCTTATAGCATGCTACTTAATCATATAGCCATTTAAAATTATTTTAAATATTCTTCTAAGTTCAAATTGTTTTCCTATAAAATTCTGTTTCAGGCCCACGGTCGACCGGGCGGTCGACCGGCTCTAGTTCAGGCCTGATCGGTTGATCGCACCGGTCGACCGGGCCTTGTGGCTTTGGCGTGCACTTTTGTGCACGTCTGCCGTCGACCGGACCGGTCGACCGACTGACTGACCCTTGCTCTCGGTTTTGTCGGTCGACCGGGCCAGTCGACCGACAGAACAAAGATTTGTTTTTTGTTTAGCCTCCGGTCGACCGACAGCAGCCCCACAACTAGTTTCTTGATTTTGTTTTCTTGATTTGATTGTGATGTTTGGGTCAGCTATCTCTGAATTTTTGGAGGCTAATTCCTGTCCTATTATCTAGTTAAATGATGATTTGCTCATGGCAAATCCCTATAAATATTTGGCATTGGTCCCTTGTTAAAATCAAGAAAATCCCCATTGTTTCAAGTTTCCAAAAGAAAGAAAAGTTTTTTAAAGTTCTCACTTTCTAAAGTGCATTCTTGGTTAAAGTTTTTCAGTTGTTTTCAAGCTATTTTTACTACTTTACAACTGATTTTTTCACTTCACTTCTTGAGCCAAAAATCTTTCCATTCTATAAGAGTTGTAAGAGAGAAGTTTGTGGTCCTTTTGATCACCTTGTTATTTGTACTTTCTTTGTGTTGAGATCCCTCTTGTGTAGAGGATGGATTGGTGGGAGTTCGATACTCCGGTCTTGTGTAGACCTCTTGTAATTCCCTTTGCGGATTTAGTGGAAATCCTCACGGTGGGGGAGGCGGACGTAGAGCGGTGGCTCGAATCTCGAAACAAATTCCTTGTGTTTTCGATTGGTTTCCTTATTATTTTTTTATTGCTTTACATTACTATCTTGTGATATCTCTTGTTTGCACTTCATTGCCCCATTTCATTTACTTGCATTTTTGATCTTTACTCATCTCAACAAGAAAGCAATAATACGCGCCTCAACTCATAATCTAGAGGAATCAAAGAGGAGAAGTTCTAGAGCCCTTCACGGGGAATTCGACTTCAATTTCTTGTTTTGAGTGACCGGTTGCATCATACATACACACTTATTTAAAAAGATCATTAGATAGTAGCATTAACACCTATTCACCCCCCTCTAGTGTTTTTTCACAATGAGGTTGAAAATTAGACTCGTAGAGGTGAATCCTATTGACTTTGTGAAAAGTTAAAATTATTTTGAAATGTTGGTCATTAGATATGAGGTGTGGGTTATATTGAGTCGAATACATCCAATCTGGCTTATCTGATTTGTCCTTATTGTGTAAAGCCGGTTGGATTTTTTCGAGTCAAATAAGGTCGGTGTGAAGATGGATCATATTAGGATTGAAAAGAATTGTTGTTGTTGAATTCCATTTCACAAACAATCACAAATAAAAAAACAAACAAACAAAGAAAGAAGAAAAATCAAAAATCAAGCCTATGCTATACTAGGGTTGACCTAGACATAGACGACTCCTAACTTGTCGATTACTCGGGGGAGGTTGTTGTATGAACCCGACTAGAAGCTAATCGGCCAGGTAGGGCAAAATACGGTGGGAGGTATCCGTGCGTAAGCAACGGGCCTTATTATGCTAAACCACGGTATCTTCGAGGCTTAACCTCTTAATTCTCAACTTTAGACACCGATTTCATAAGAGTATGATTCTCACAAGTTTCCACCTTTGGTCAATCTCTTAATGAGTCCAAGATGTCCCTAGGGGCCAACGTCTATCAATTTTTATTAAGACTTAGGTTGTGTGAGTGGGGGAGGTGGTTTTTGGGCTAAGGAGGATAATGACTTTCCCACCTTATCTTGTATTAGGTTATTCCCTTAAGTCCAATTCGTGCTAGTGTAATGCCCTGATCCCTAAGTACGGAGACATTATTGTGAAGTATATACGCAGGTCAGAAATACCTTCATGTATATACGCTAAGCATCAGTACATGCAAGAATCAGAGTATGAAAATACAGTGCGCATTATACATTCCAACATATGAGTACAATTACAAAGTTATCACCAGATGTGACACAATATTATAAGAATATTACATCACCCGATAGGCGCAGATGCGAGATTACAAAGAGATGTATAATTATAAATAGTACAACGGGCGCTCACGAGTTACAGAAGGAAAACTCGAGAGACGAGCCGGGGACCTGAAAGGATGGGGCTCCAAATGATCTGCCGATATTCACACTTCAGCTACGCTACTCTGATCAGCAACTGAAAGAATCCACAAGCTACAAGCTCCGAGATTTGGACATGAGAATCCAGGGGAGTCGAACTCCCTAACGAGTGGTGATGCGAATGCCAAATGGCGTGATGGACAAACACACATGTATCAATAAATTCAAGTTTAAAAGATATGCATTGAAAACTGTATCGTGAGCATAAGCATTGTAGGCTGTCCAAAAGTTACTGGAGGACAAGCCATTGAAAAGCAAAGTTTCAAGCTCTAGACGCGAGGGACTATCACCCGCGTCTCAGCATAAAGGCGCGTTGGCTTGTCACCCGCGTCTCAGCATAAAGGCGCGTTGGCTTGACACCCGCGTCTCAGCATCAAGGCGCGTCGGCTTGACACCGCGTCTCAGCATCAAGGCGCGTCGGCCTGACACCCGCGTCTCAGCATCAAGGCGCGTCGGCCTGACACCCGCGTCTCAGCATCAAGGCGCGTCGGCCTGACACCCGCGTCTCAGTTATAACCGCCTTGGTTAAGGGACCAATCACTGCCTACACGTAAGGGAAATCAGCCCCCATCGTGGCGTGTCTTTAGCAGGCACGTGGGTTAGTTACCGCCCATGTAGCGGGAGGTGGCCCCTCATTGTGGAGCACTTTCAGGGGGCACGTTCACCCCTGAGACCTCTATAAATAGCCTCGTTTGCTATGGCAATCAAAAAAAGAGAGGACACACACGGAGAGAGGGGCATTGATCGGCAATCAGAAGGCGATAGGCATTCAACACACAGAGAGGAAAGAAGCAGATCAACTCTTCAGCAAGTTCGCTGCGTACGAGCTAGCTTTCGCCTACCTTCTCTTTTAGAGTTTTGGTAGACAGAGCTGTGTCACTCTTTCTACCGGCCGAAGAGGAGATCCCGGAAGGACGGTCATCTGGTCAACGGAGAACAAGATTCACTCTCCACCGCCACACGAAGAACCCAGCCTTAAACAAAGGGGGGATTCAAGATCCAACATCCTCCCTCCTTGTAACCGAAAGGAACAGTTTTTGTTGTAATCCTTTTCATTTGATTCAAGGAAAACTTTTACCGCAAATTCTTGTCCTCTCCTTTCCCGGGTCATACAAGAGATGGCGACTTCGCTGGGGATTACTTTCGTCACTGACGAACAGATCGTGGCGCAGGATGACGTCCTCCGTAAGGGGAAGATGGTCGAATCACTCGTCGTCGAGTTCGATCAGGCGAAATATGAAGAGTTTCTCTCTTCTGGCTCCAAGAGCCCAAAGACCCGCGTCTGTCGCAGGGTCTCGACGGGGAATGGCCCCGAAGCCTGACAAGAAACTCTCTTGGGCGCCGCTGCTGCTGCCCACTGTGCCCAGCAAAGTTCACGCGTCAACGCCTCTCAGAGGGCCCGCGTGATCCCAAGCACAGTTGCTGTTGCGACCAACTCCGGCGCACAGAAGACCCGCGTCAACGTCTCTCAGGAGACCCGCGTGGTTAAAATCCCTGATGTTCAACATCAGGATGTTGTTGGTTTCTCTCCGCCTCCTCGACGCAATCGAAACGCTGAGCGTCGACAAAGGAGACGTGCGCGTCGGCTGCAAGTTGGAACCGTTGGTTGTCCAACTGAGGCTGGACGCGACGTACAATCTCGCGCCTTGCCCGCGCTACGTCCAGTACGTGAAATCCGCGTTTGGCGCCCCAAACGCGAGATTCCTTCAGTTAGGTCCTCTGAGGACCAACTCATCAAACGCCAAGGTGAGACCTCTGCGCCTCGCCAAGCGCAAGAGGCACGAGCCCATAGGCGTGGGGCCCAGCAGTCCATCCTCTCTCAAGTGTCTCTGCCCAGACGCACCAGGCGGCAACGCGAGATTCGCGTTTCATCTCAGCAGAGACGCCAGACGCGCGTTACACAGCCGCATCGCGAAAACCGCGTCCCTGAAGCCTGCGTCCAGGCTGTGCAGCACATGGATGCCTTCCGTCTTCGACGTTGCGAGGCTAGTCTTTTCAATCCCCCTCCCATGGATTTGAGGGATTATTTGACAAAGAAAAGAAGTGCCAATCAGGTCACTTCGTCATGCTGCTGCCAACGGCTTATCTCC
Source organism: Agave tequilana (assembly GCA_038442645.1). NCBI lineage: Eukaryota > Viridiplantae > Streptophyta > Magnoliopsida > Asparagales > Asparagaceae > Agave > Agave tequilana. The sequence goes on along the minus strand of JAVJIF010006125.1, from coordinate 32,693 downwards.
ATACTCTCTGGATGCCATTGCGAGTCAGGCGTGAACCAGCAGTCTTTGATCAGACAGCTGACCCTGATTCCCCCGTCAGCTAAAAGAAGACGCTCCCACAGAAGGAGAACCTTCTCTGACGTTGAGTACCCGGAGCTCAATGCGAATATGACAAGCAGGAGCAAGGGAAAACAACCAGCAGTCAGCTCAGATGAGTCTGACTCTGAACCGGAAGGGGTGTACCGACACACTCGCACCCGGACGGGGGCCATTCCCCCAGTTAACTATAATGCCTTAGCCCACGGCGTTGAAGTGAACGATTCCCACTCCGCCGTAGCTGAATCACGGGCTTCAAACTCTTCCGCCGAGAAGGAGGCTGCCGCCTACATGATAGGCACTCCTGAGGAGACGGCTAGACGTTTCGAACAGCAAGCCCAGGTCCAGAAGGCACAAATGGACATAATTATGTCTCAGCAGAAATCTATTGACTCCCTCAAGCAGATGCTTGAGCAGTTGCTCGAAGAAAGGGAGAAATCTCCTCCTAGAAGGTCAAAGGGTAAAGGGAGAAAAGGAGGAAGCTCATCTTCCGAACCTTCTGAAGAGAGACAACAATCTACTTCAGATTCGCCCAAATCCTCGTCGCAAGTAAAAGGCGACCAAGACCAGGGGAAGGCTCATGCTAAGAGAATGAGTCAATTGGAGCGACGCCTCGAGGCCCTTGCCAATCGCAAAGACCTCCAAGAAGTAGGAGTGGTCCGGCCCTATCCGGCTGAGTGGGACTTAGTTTCATACCCTCCTAAGTTCAAAGCTCCAACCCTCCAAGCGTTCGACGGGAAGGGGTCACCCAACCAGCACATCTACTACTTCAAATCCCAAACCGGGAATGTAGTAGACAACGATGCTATCCTGGCGCGTCTGTTCATCGGCACCCTGAAAGTGTTGGCCTTTGAATGGTTCATGAAGCTCCCAGAAGGTTCTATCAAGAACTGGGGCGATCTGGAGAAGCTGTTCTTAACACGCTTCTTCGAAGATGACTCCGAAGTCACGATGCCCACCCTTTTGGCTACCAAACAGCGGAAAGGGGAGTCCGTCAAATCTTTCGCGGAAAGATTTCAGAACATGGCATTCCGGTGCCCAAGCGGTATGACCCAGGCCACCCTGGTGGAAACATGCCGCCACAATCTCCAAACCTCACTCCTTGCTCAAATAGGAGTTGCTGAAAGCCGCACCTGGAAGCAATTAGTCCAACAAGGTGAACAGGCTGAGGAGATTGTCGCCCGCGTCAGAGCGGAGGAAGGTAAGCCTAGGCCGGAAAGGTCGACAAGGCGTGCGCCAGACATATCCCTCCAAACAAAGCGGAAGGATATTTGGCAACGGAGACCAAATCTCCCGCCAAACCTCAATCAGGCAGGGCGAGTGGCTCTTCAAGTCAGCCTCGCGCCAACAAGCAATATTCCTTCAAGGAGGAACATGTCGATTCACTCTTCAAACTACTCAACAAGAGCAACCGACTGAAGCTCCCTGAAGCTAGGCGCCCCGAGGAAGTCGGCAAGACCGACAATCCCAACTACTGTCTATACCACAGAATGTTGGGACACCCTACCAAAAGCTGCTACGTCTTCAAGGACGTCCTTCAAGCTCTGATTGATGCGGAGGTGTTAAAGCTCCGACCAGAGCAGAAGAAGGTGACGGCTAATGTGACGTCAGCTCTCCAGTTCGGAAGACAACCCCCAACGCCTGCGGGGGTGGTCCCTATTCCAAGAGGAGAACTAAGAGTGGTCAACACAGACCCTCCCCAGCAGCAAGAGAAAGGCTTGGTACCCGTCCCTACACCTCAAGGGGAAATCATGTGGGTCCACCCTGACCTTGTCGATGAACGGCAATGGACTACTGTGACCAACAGGAAATCCAAAGGCAAGGCAAAGGCCTCATCCTGCAATGTAGTGGGTGCCTCTTCCCGAGAAGCGGAGACTGATATCCCTTTACTGACCGACTCAGAGGAGGAAATGATAGTCTTGGCCGCAGAGCCCAACCAACCAATGGCGGGAACCCGTTCAGGACAGGCGTACTTGAAACAGTACGGCGAGACGGCAGTAACCCCTCCACAACCAACTGCGGAGCCAGTCAGGCCCTCCACAAAGCCACCTGTGGAGAAGCAGAAGGAGACTCGATTTTCTCGAGCCCTTCAAAAGGGCATCGCGGAAGGATCTACGGCACCTTACCGCTTTGATGTCCTGGCTCAGTTGGCCAACATTCCGACACGCATTACCTTGTATGAACTTCTTAGACTATCAAAGTCTACCAGGGAAGCTCTGCAAGAAGCTCTGGCAAATGCTGAGGTCTTTATGACCCAGGTGCCGAAGGAGGAAGATGTAGAGGATTGCCTCCATACCTCCCAGAATGCCCCCTGCATCACCTTCACGGCAGATGATATGCAGGTTAAAGGGAAGCATGATCGACCCCTGTACTTCACAGGTTATATTGGATCGTCTGAGGTGAACCGCATCCAGGTAGATCCGGGGTCCGTGTTGAGCATCATGCCTCGCCGGGTCATGCAACATCTCGGCATTCCTACCCATCGTTTGAGCCCTACCCAGACAACTATCTATGGGTTCAATGCCAACCAGACCCGTCCGATGGGGAAAATCAAGCTCAGGTGTCAGATTGGAAGCCTCAAGTCGGAAGTGACATGCTACATCATCGACGCTGACACTTCCTACAATCTATTGCTGGGACGACCGTGGATTCACCGCAACTCCATCGTTCCCTCCACTCTCCACCAAGTCATGAAATACATTGACGGGAGTGGAAAGGTTCGAACGTTGATTGCCGAGAGGTATCCGTTTAAAGGGGTCGAAAATTATTTCACGGACTCCCTCCTATATCAGGATCCTGAGGAGTCAAATGAAATCCCGCAACCAGAGGAGCCAGACTCTGGTAATGAGGCTGACATTGAGCCCGAGAAAGAAGAGTGCCTGTGGGAGTTAGAACCACTTGTAACAGGCACTAATAAGCCCGATGTCGATAATACCACCGATGATGTAGGCAGTTGGTATATTAATGAAGATTTAGATTTTGCGTATTTTTCTGTGTATGCTTCTGATTCAATACCATCAGATACTAGCACTGATATAGATGACGATTTCTGGTCGGCAATGGTGCCTTGACATCATTGCATGTACCAGTGAAATCGTCCTTCGAAACGTACCGAGACAATGGTAATGCGCAAGAATCTATATTCATGGTTCCAGCCAGACGAAAAGGCCAAAAACCAATTCTTTTTGGGAGAATCTCGTCTGAGCCAATGCCTCGCGAAGACTCAGAAAGTGAGGAAGAATCCCCTCAGCTCAGTCATTATGAACCAAAAGCGCTCAAAATGATGAAGTGCATGGGGTACGACCTGACCAACAGACCCGGGTTGAACTTCGGCAAAGGAAGGAGAACGTTACTTCGATCCTTTGTGCCAAAAGGGAAGGCCCCCGATTATTATCATCGGACGTGCCGGGGGTTAGGTTACGTATCAACTCCGGTCCCATCAGCCTCCGATTCTCAAGAATCGTCGAGCAACGATTACTCTTCAGACACATCATCTTGGGAGTCAGATGTCAGTATCGGCAACATCTTCAGAGAACTTTCAGTGAACATGGTTTCAACAAGCCACCTGGAAGACGGAGATGAAGAAATGATCCAATCTGATACAGATACTTGGATCAAACATTTAAATGCTCTTTGGGATACCCGCTTTGAACAGCGCGAGCCACCCACAGAAGACAAGGTTGTTCAGATCAACCTAGGAGATGAGGCTAACCCTAAGCCCATCTTCATAAGTGACGGCCTGTCACCTTCGGAGAAGAAGGATCTAATATCTCTTGTACAAGAGTATATAGACGTCTTCGCCTGGAATTATGAGGACATGCCAGGACTTGATCCTCAAGTGGCCATGCACCGCCTCAACATCAATCCGGACGTAAAGCCTGTCAAACAACAGCAGCGACGGTTTCGCCCAGAAATAATGGAGGCAATTCAATCAGAAGTCAGAAAACTTATTGATTCTGGCATCATCAGGGAAGAACAACATCCCGACTGGGTAGCCAACATCGTCCCCGTCTCCAAGAAGAACGGGAAGATCCGGATTTGCATCGACTTCCGCGACCTAAACGAGGCCTGCCCCAAGGACGAATTCCCATTGCCGATCACGGATGTCATGATTGACAATACTTGTGGATTCGAACGAATGTCCTTCATGGACGGATTCTCAGGATACAATCAAATCAAGATGTATCCTGACGACGAAAAGCACACCTCCTTCAGAACACCTCTAGGGGTATATTGCTACACCGTCATGCCCTTCGGACTGAAAAATGCAGGGGCAACATATCAAAGGGCCATGAACGCTATTTTCCATCAGCAGATACGCAAAACGGTGGAATGTTATGTTGATGACATCGCGGTAAAAAGCCGCACTAAAGGTGATCACATAGCGGACCTAAAGGTGGTCTTTGACATCATGCGGGCTCATCAATTGAAGATGAATCCCACAAAGTCCTTCCTGGGGGTGGCCAGTGGCAAATTCTTAGGATTTGTTGTAACATCCACCGGAATTCACTTGGACCCGGAAAAGATCCGCGCTATCCAGGAGATGCAACCCCCGAGAAGCCTCAAGGAGCTCAGGGGATTACAAGGACGATTGGCGTACATCCGCAGGTTCATCTCAAACCTTTTCGGAAGATGCCAACCCTTCGCTAAGCTGATGAAGAAGGGTGTCTCATTCATTTGGGACGACGCTTGTCAACAAGCATTCGAGGAAATCAAGCAATACCTCACCCAACCACCAGTCCTTGCAGCTCCAGTATCCGGAAAGCCGTTTCTGGTGTACGTCTGAGCAATGGATCATTCTTTGGGAGCTCTACTAGCTTAGAATGACGATCAGGGACGTGAGCAAGCAATCTACTATCTGAGTAGAACAATGATCGGAGCCGAACATCGGTATAACCCGATCGAGAAGGAATGTTTGGCACTAGTGTTCGCTATCCAGAAAATGCGACACTATCTGGTAGGCCAAACTATAAACGTCATATCAAAAGTCAACCCCTGAGGTTACTTATGACTAAACCTTCATCGCTAAATGGCCGATTGGCAAAATGGGCCATATTGCTATCACAATATGAGATGCATTTTCTGCCACAAAAGGCTATTAAAGGACAAGCGGTGGCGGACTTCTTAGCTGAACACCCGGATCCGAGAGCAGCCAAAGTTTACGAGGATCTCCCAGATGAAGTTGCTGAAGTCTGTCTGACTCAGACATCATTCGAAAATCAAGTATGGCAACTTTTCTTCGACGGTGCATCAAGAACAAGCCCGAAGGGACACAACGTAGCGGGGGTAGGAGTGGTACTCGTCTCCCCACAAAATTTTGTGATTCCTCGAGCTGTCTCGTTAATCGAGCCATGTTCCAACAACGTGGCGGAATACAACGCTCTTTTGATTGGGATGCAATTCGCCAATGAGATTGGCGTTAAAAATCTCGAGGCATACGGCGACTCCAAGCTCATCGTCAGCCAAGTTCGCGGGGAGTACGAAGTTAGACATGAAGACTTAATACCCTATTACAACGCGACTATCCGCATGGCGAGGGGTTTACAAGCTTCTACATCGACCATGTACCGCGCAGGCAAAATGCACACGCAGATGCACTCGCATCCCTGGCTGCCTCCTTAGCTCTTCCAGCTGGAGCAATGGAGAAGATATTCGTCTACAGCCACGACCTGTACTGCCCGAGAAATGCTCTCGAGGATTATCAGGAGGCAACGGGAGGTCGTCACCGCGAAGAGGCACTTGAAGCGTCAACCGGTCCAGAGCCTAGAGACAGGCGATTACCCTACATTGATTTCGTCTTATACGACATCCTGCCTGAGGACGCCAAGGAAGCGGCTGCCATCCGAAGGAAAGCCCCCAAATTCTATTATAATGCGATTACACGAACATTGTATCGTCGATCGCATGACGGGATCTTACTCCGGTGCCCTCACCAAAAGAAGCCCAAGAGGTATTGAGGGAAGCCCATGACGGTATGTGTGGAGCCCATCAACCTGGCCCAAAATTGGCACATCAACTCCAAAGATTGGGTTACTATTGGCCCAAGATGATTGCCGATGCCGTCACTTATGCCAAGAGATGTCACACCTGCCAAGTGCATGGCGATTTCATCCATCAAGCACCAGGCTACCTCCACTCTACGGCCTCTACCTGGCCATTTGAAATGTGGGGCATGGACGTGGTTGGTCCTATCAGCCCACCATCATCAAAAGGACATCGGTTTATTTTGGCAATAACCGATTACTTCTCTAAATGGGCCGAAGCCATCCCTTTAAAGGAGGTCAAATCGTCGAACGTGATCAAGTTCGTGAAACATCACGTTATTTACCGTTTCGGTGTACCTCGGCGAATTGTCCATGACAATGGACCCCAGTTCATCAGCCAGGCTTTCCAGAGATTCTATGCCAAGTTCAGAATCCAGAGTGTATCCTCAATGACATACTATCCTGCCGCTAATGGCCTCGCAGAAGCTTTCAACAAGACTATTGGCAAGCTTCTCAAAAAGTTCGTCTCGAAAAGTCAACGAGACTGGGACGACAAGTTAGGTGAATGCTTATGGGCTTACCGCACAACTGTGCGAACCCCAACTAAGGCCATGCCATTTTCTTTGGTATACGGATGTGAAGCCGTACTTCCACTGGAAATCCAAATTCCATCTTTACGCGTCGCCTTGACAGCGGAGATGACAACCGAGGAGAAGCATCGACAGCGACTCCAAGAATTGGAAGCCTTAGACGATAAGCGTCTGCAGGCCCAACAGCAAATCGAGCTCTACCAAGCTCGAATTACCAGAGCCTTCAACAAGAAAGTTAAAGTGCGAACTTTCAAGAAAGGCGATCTTGTCTTAGCCGTCAGAAGACCCATGGTAATGACGCACAAGACAAAAGGAAAATTTTAACCCAAATGGGAAGGACCATTTGTAGTAGAGTCAGTCTACTCAAATGGGTCATATCGCCTCATAACTTCAAATGGCGATACACTCATGATGCCGATCAATGGCAGGTTCCTGAAGAAATACTATCTTTAGGTGGTATTCTTCCGCTGATCAAGTTAAAAGTACACCTCTGATCAAAACAAGAAGAGCTTCTTCATTAAGATCCGACGCCTCCGACGGCTAAGGATAGAGGAAAATGTTGGCTTCTAAGCCCAACATAAGTCTTCGACAACTCATCATGCTGAGGGGAATAGCATGGCTAGCCCAACTCAAACGGTAGTTGGTAAAGGCACCTCAAATCCGTTGACAGCTGAGGATTTGCTAAAAATCCTAAGGGACACGTTCCCATTTGATCCGACGCCTCCGACGGCTAAGGATAGAGGAAAACGTTGGCTTTCAAGTCCAACATAAGTCTTCGACAACTCATCATGCTGAGGGGAATAGCATGGCTAGCCCAACTCAAACGGTAGTTGGTAAAGGCACCTCAAATCCGTTGACAGCTGAGGATTTGCTAAAAATCCTAAGTGGACTTGGTTCCACTCTTTCCTCCAAAATCCCCTACCAATTCTCATCCACAGAATGGTAGGTCTACAAAATACAACCATTACTAAGTTAACACTATACCTCTGGTAATGGAAACTTTTCAATATTCCTTGTCGAGTACAAGTTTTGTTTGTCAACTCTACACGGAGTACCAAAATTTCAAATTTGCCAAGTTAACACTACACCTCTGGCACTTCAAAATTTTCACTTGCCAATTCTCATCAATAGAATGACAGGTCCTCAAAATTGCTCTTATCATGAGGCAATCTTTGTCAAGTTAATATCACACCTCTGACAAATTACTGTTAAAGTTTAACACCACACCTCTAAACAGTAATCAAGTTTCTGTCAGGTTTAATATTACACCTCTGACAGTCACTTTTCTTCAGACTTCCATATCGAAGCTGAAATGGATGATGCTAAGTTAACACCACACCTCTAGCATCCAAGTCATTGCTAAGTTCAACAATACACCTATGGCCATGACTTTCCCTCGGACTTCCTTATGCGAGCCGAGATGACCAATGCTAAGTTCAATATTACACCTCTAGCATTACCCTCATTGTCAAGTTAAACATTACACCTATGACAATGACACTTCTGAGTTAAGTTAATATCACACCTCTGACTCACATCCTTGTCAAGTTAACATTACACTTCTGACAAGACCACTTCCAACCCGTTAAGTTAATATCACACCTCTAATGGTCACAAACTTTCCTAGACCCCCCACGGGTCTAGTCTCACTTGTTATTCTCTTCAACAGAATAACAAGTCTACCTAAAAACATTGTTAGGTTAATACTACACCATCAACAATGTTTCCATCAAATCCCCAGTTGAGATCAGTCAAGTTAATCCCAAACACTTGATAAAAGTTCACCCTTCCTGGGGGTACCAATTCTACTTGTCACTTTCTCTTATAAAGTGGCAGGTCCAAAAAAAAAAAAAAATTTTTTTTCATCTCTGTCAAGTTAAATATTACACCTCTGACAGTATTGTGAAAGTTCATGAAATAGGATCTTTCTCCACAAAGTTTGACTTATTAAAATTACCATCATAATTTTGACAAAGTCAAAGATTCTTTGCTTCTATAAGTCTAAGACAAAAAGTTCAAGACAACGAAAGAGGCAAAAAGAAAAGTGTCACTTTTATTTATTTCCAAACATATGAAAGTGATACAAAACGCTCTCTTATACAATAAGATGGAGTGTTATAGTAAAAACGCTCTCTTATACAATAAGATTGAGTGTTACAATTAAGGAGTACAAAGAAGTCCCTCTCTCTCAGAGGTTGCACTCACTCCTTAAAGCCGCGTCTGATTCCAAGTGCGCGATGTTTTGTGGCTACAATAGAAGCTGGTTACACCACGATGCATGATGTAAACATCGAAAGAGCCCTAGCTGACTAAGCTAAGAGCAATGGTGTTCTTGAGGTCTGGTGGCAGCAGAAAGTCCTGCAATCCTTCGTTCATGAACATCTCTTTCCCCAGCAGACCATCCAGCAGACATGAGGAGTCCTCGATGTTACTTCTGGGGTGGGAGAGGAAGAGGATCCTATCTGCCACCGTATCCACCGTAGCCCCCTCGCCGCCATACTTACCCTGACCTTCTCTTGCCAGCAGGCATGACTGGTGCAGTGGATCTGAAGAGACTTTGGCGAGGGTCGAGTCCTCGTCAGGGATATAATATATTCCCTTGTGGACGACGAGGACCATAATATATTCCCTTGTGGATGAACACCGAACAAGTCCGCCGGCTGAGATATTCTTCCAGGGGCCCAGCAAACCTGAAAAAGGACAATCAAGCCTACCTGCAAAGAATAAACAAGGGGGTTAGAAAATCTGAAACTTAGTGTACTTCAACAAAAGAAAACTAAGTGACAGACGCGGCTATTGTCAAAGGCTGCAGACGCGGGAATGAGCCCACGCAGTCAATTAAAATACCGCGCCAACAGAGACAGACGCGAATCAGAACTGTGGAACACACAGGATTCAAGCGCAGCCTCATCTTACGCCCGCGCCTAAAAGCACAAGACGCGAAAAACTTCAAACGCCGAAAACTGCCATCTCTCTGTTGAATAAACAGGAGTTGCAAGATTCGGGTCTGAAAATTTCAGCCCAATTTGGAGTTTATCCAAGTCAATGGCCTTAAAACGCGAGCTTCATGAGCAAAGCCCGCGCCAAGTGCCAAGGATTTCAACACTCGCGTCCTGAGAGGTCTAAGCCGGCGGCGCAAATTCCAGGAGGAATGCACCAACTCAGACTTCATGAGAAAATTCCAGATGACAATCTCTTCAGGAGATGCCAAAGTGCAAGTTTGGGTGGACTAAAGACATCATGGCGGGTCGGAATGGCATACCCGCAGAGGCCTCCGTCAAGAGCAGATTTCTCTGCATCAGAACAGAGACATGAAAGGCGATCAAAGAGACACTTCCGTTTGAAGAGACCAAACAGAAGCATGAAAGCTTTGGGTCATCTTCATCCACAGAGGCACCTTCATCCATGGAGGTAAACCTTTGATAGGGTCCTTGAAGGGAGAAGATGGAATCTTTCAGAAAAGGAGAAGGCAGAGTCCCTCAGAGTACTCGCTCTCAAACAGAGCACGGTCTAAGCAGCCGCTGTTAAAGAGAGGGGGTGAGTCCTATTTATAGGCAACCCCTGATAACGGTCATTAATGGTTCATTAATTAGAACCGCCGGCCTTAATGACCGCACGACTGCCAAAGTCCAATGAGAGACTGACGCGTGGAGCGTCGCTTTGGGAACCGTCGCAGACACTGGTCTCCAACCGCCAGCGCCGGTTTTGCATTAAAGCGCATTAACGTCTAAGTTCAATAAAGAACTGACGCGTGGACAACTGCTTCGGGGAACAACGGATGACCCGGTTTCCCAATCGTCAGTGAAGATTTGACGTTCAAAGATCTCCTAAAATCTTTTAAGTCAGGCTGCATTAAACGCAGATAGGAAAGTCGCGTCCAAAGAACTGCGTCTCCTTTCTCAGATTGAAAGACATCCACCCGCGTTCCAGAAGAATGTCTGCGTCGCGTCCCTTCAGCAAACAATGCTGCGTCCCTCGCGTCTGCTCTATCTGCGTCTTTCTCAGCAAGACAAATTCGCGTTTCACTCTGTGATTGACGCTGCGTCTCATCAAAAGGACTTAGTGAAATCTAAGTTCCTATGGAATGATGACCGCGTCTCACCCTGTGATTGACGCCGCGTCTCATCAAAAGGACTTAGTTCTATCTAAGCTCCTATGGACGGATGACCGCGTCTCACTCTATGGATCAATGCCGCGTCTCATCAAGAAGACTTAAAGTCGACGCCGCGTCTCATTGAAAGAACTTAGTCTTACCTAAGTTCAGTATTCACAGCGAGTCATCATTCGACACGTGAAACAGTTCATTTAATGAACCGGGAAATCCGCGCGCCTAAAGGTGAAATCCTGCCGGTTCTCCAGGCCAGCTGGCGGCGTAATCATGACACGGCACAGATTCACACCCAAGGGACGCACCTCTCCGATGGACATGCCCCGTCAGCATCACCATAATGCACCCAGAAAGTCGCGTTGCGCTCAGAAAATCGCGTCTTTATTAGAGTCGTGTCTTTCCTAAGTCCGCGTCCGACCCAGCGGGCCCAACATCGCGTCTGCCTCATAGAAGATCGGGCGCGTTTCCATTGCCAAAAGACGCACCCTACAGAAATCGCGTCTTTAAAGCAGTACCATCTCGGCTTTTTGAAAAGAACCTGCGTTCGGCCTCCTGCTTCTGCAAAATCAGTCCAACAGTACACTGACGCAAGCAGACGACCAACCACTCCTGGCTTAAAGCACACCCGTGACAGACTAAAAGCAATCGGGGTGGTTTAGACTGTGCATCTAGACACTCAACATGATCAACTCTGGTGGCTTCAAAGAGTTCAACAGTACACTCATGAAGACCAACTCCAGATAAGATCAAACCGGAGCACTAACAGTCCAGTCATGAAAGCAAATATGGCTAAAATCCAAAGTATTTCGAAATTCATCCCAGTTAACTGCGGAATATCGAAAACTTTGGAGGGGGTTCTGTAGGCTGTCCAAAAGTTACTGGAGGACAAGCCATTGAAAGCAAAGTTTCAAGCTCTAGACGCGAGGGACTATCACCCGCGTCTCAGCATAAAGGCGCGTTGGCTTGTCACCCGCGTCTTAGCATAAAGGCGCGTTGGCTTGACACCCGGTCTCAGCATCAAGGCGCGTTGGCTTGACACCCGCGTCTCAGCATCAAGGCGTGTTGGCTTGACACCCGCGTCTCAGCATCAAGGCGCGTCGGCCTGACACCCGCGTCTCAGCATCAAGGCGCGTCGGCCTGACACCCGCGTCTCAGCCTCAAGACGCAAAGGTCTAAAACCCGCGTCTCAGTTATAACCGCCTTGGTTAAGGGACCAATCACTGCCTACACGTAAGGGAAATCAGCCCCCATCGTGGCGTATCTTTAGCAGGCACGTGGGTTAGTTACCGCCCATGTAGCGGGGAGGTGGCCCCTCATTGTGGAGCGCTTTCAGGGGGCACGTTCACCCCTGGGACCTCTATAAATAGCCTCGTTTGCTATGGCAATCAAAAAAAAGAGAGGACACACACGGAGAGAGGGGCATTGATCGGCAATCGGAAGGCGATAGGCATTCAACACACAGAGAGGAAAGAAGCAGATCAACTCTTCAGCAAGTTCGCTGCGTACGAGCTAGCTTTCGCCTACCTTCTCTTTTAGAGTTTTGGTAGACAGAGCTGTGTCACTCTTTCTACCGGCCGAAGAGGAGATCCCGGAAGGACGGTCATCTGGTCAACGGAGAACAAGATTCACTCTCCACCGTCACACGAAGAACCCAGCCTTAAACAAAGGGGGGATTCAAGATCCAACATCCTCCCTCCCTTGTAACCGGAAGGAACAGTTTTTGTTGTAATCCTTTTCATTTGATTCAAGGAAAACTTTTACCGCAAATTCTTGTCCTCTCCTTTCCCGGGTCATACAAGCATGTCGGACATGAATGAGACATCAAGTAATGAGTGGTAACTAGTAATTAGTATAAAATGAGAAGTGATCAAGTCAGAAGGATAAGTACACAGGAGGTAAACTGAAAAATATACTAATGATTAATAAAACCGAAAATCTAAAGTAAAACTCGATGAAAGTAATTGTAGCAATACCAGTGGTATTACCCAGCTGCAAAGCAATACAACGAGTTATTATCTTAGAATCTTATTATTATTACTCGTCCGACCTTATATCTTGGTATGTATCCTGGTGTACATCCCAACACACATACATCAATATATAAGTAAGTCGAGGTAAGTTATTGAAAACTAATAATGAGAACGATGAGTTATGTTTACAATGCGTTTCGTGCATTTTCAGAACAACGACCAAATTAATCTGACATTTTGCCAGGTCCGTGCCGCGAAGCACTCAAGATGATAGGTTACAATAGCCAAGGTGTAAGAACTACCCCGCCCAGAACACCTAGGGCCCACAGGTAGAACCTCAAGATTTTAGTTGCACAACATCTCTATACCATTGTAAACAAAACCACAATTGAAGTCCATCAGTCTTCCCCTTACCCGTATAAGTTGACATTTTTATGATTTATTATGTAATTACCAATTTATAGGAATAGTAGGGCTGGACATGATTTGGAATTCAGGAGTACGAGAGTCCGATAGTTCAGGACACTGTGTATATATAATACAGGATATCAAGATAGGATTCTCGTAAATGTGATAATCATAGGGCAAACAGTCATGTATTAGGTGGCAAGTGATAAGTGATATCATAACTGGAGGCAGGTGAGGATGACAGGTGTCAAGATGTCAATATGTAGATGTCGGGTGATAGCATGGTAAGTGGTTAACATATCAAGTATGTGCATAGCAAGTGATATAGTGATAGCTGAGTATAATTAAGCAGAGCTGCGAAAGCTGGAGGCATGGATAGCGAACAGTGTTCAGTCACTAAAGCGCTTGGCTAGGTTACTGGGACGACTCGGATTAAGATGCGAGTAGAAATCCCGCAACATCTCGCCTAGGCGAATATAGTGAATAAAAAGCGCTGGACGCTAAACATGCCTATCAGGCAAAACATGGGAGACCTGACGGTCTAAGCGCACTCCTCTTTTGAGGAAGTGGGTAAGAGCTCGGAGGCTAAAGTACGCTCGGAGTCTAGGTGCACTCTCAGTAGCTACCACGAAACCCATAGGGTGCGGCCTAAAACCAATTAGGTAGTTAGCTTGGGAGTGGGTAGAAACCCAGAGTCGGTATAAGGGTGCCTGCACAAGATGTTAGTATCATACAATCATGCATATAAAACAGGCAGTAATTAGACCATCTATATAGTGTGTGAAGCCCGAAGGCTGTGTGTAAGCCCATAAAGGCTGAACTAAGCCCGAGGTCTAAGCACACTCTCGGTAGCTACCACGAAACCCATAATGGTGCAAGGCCTAGACCAATTGGGTAGCCATCTCGGGAGTGGACAGAAGCCCCGAAGGCTATACATAGGTACCTGCATGGTTAGTACCAACACGTGCACAAATATCATATCGTTTACACTATTACAAGCATTCGAACACAGGATACATCACACATGACCACATACATAACTACATCACAAACCAAATACAGTACAAGCTCGATGATGTGAGGAAAATACTCGTTTAAAAGACAGCTTCACAGAAATGTCGCGCGCACGAGTGTCGAAGCGAGGAAATCACCGAAGCAAACACGAACGAGGGCTTGGCCCCAAGGGGTGGCCAGCCATAGAAGGGGTGCACCGGCCTCCTAGGGTGGCTAAGGAGGTGGTTGGCCCTAGGAAGGAGGAGGAAAAGTGGAGGAAAAGGTGATGGTGTTGGTGGTTGTAGTTTTTGGTGGAGATGGTGGAGTTGATTTTGATGGAGAAGGAAAACAAGAAAGTGTAAGATGATGATGATGGTGATGTTGGAGGTTGAAATAGAGTGATGGAGGTGGTGTTGTGATGGTGAAAGTGAAGATGGTGGTGATGGGGAAGGAAATAGAAGAGGTTGTTGGCCCAAGTTACAATCACCCAATTTTTTAGTTTTGATGATTACAAAACATATATAGTTATTTGTACTAATCAAGTTTAAGCGGTTAAGATTATTTTAGGGTTCTAAGGATTCAAGGAGTTTCTTCCTCAAAAGGAAGGTAATGAAGACTCAAGAAGACTCATATACGGGATCAAAACTCAGTACACTCAAACGATGCAAATGGAGAAACTCGATTGAAGATCTTGTAGTCACCTAGACCCTTGTAAGATTTTAGTATGTTAAAGAGTAGAATATGATAGAAGTGCTTAAGAAAGTTACACACACAAAAAAAATATACGTTTTTCAAATATACAAGTTTGGGTAGTCTTGGCTTTGTTGCATGTTTGGTATTAATACATGTTTTATAATTTTCAAATTTTTATATCAAGTTTATAACATGTATTTTATCTTCTATACTATGCTACATAACCCTCAAAGAAATACAAAATATTTTAAAAGTTGTTTAAAATTCAAAAATCTGTTATTGACCTATTTCAGGCCAGAACGGTCGACCAGCCGGTCGACCGTAGCTATTACAGGCCAAAACGGTCGACCGGTCTCAAGGGCGTGCACGTCTGTGCACATTTGTCGGTCGACCGACCGGTCGGCCGTCAACCCCTGCGGTCGATCGACCGATCGACCGACTGAAAGGGCCTTACTCTCTGTTTGTGTCGATCGACCGGGCCCAAGATGTTCTTTTTTTAAAATGACCTACGGTCGACCGGAGCCAATGACTATTTTTCAAAGTGATGTGCCGGTCGACCGGCAGTCGTCCAGGTTGGCATAACGGCTACATTTTGAATTTTTTTGATTTTAATAAGTTCCCATGGTCTTATTTTGTTGTTCCCATGGTCTTATTTTGTTGTCAAGTGGTCAAACTCACCCCAAATGACCTGACAACACTCTTGAATGTTATTCATCCTTTGCCCATAAATAAAGGACATGGATTTTGGTTTTCAACAAGAAAAATATCCAAGTTTTCAAGAGTTTTCAAGAGAGACGTGTTTCATTGCTTTCCATGTCAAAGCTCTCCTTTTTCAAAAGCTTTTTCAGTTGGTTTTTTAGTCTTCTAAATCTCTTCAACTAATGTTCTTCTCTCACTTAGCTTCTTGAGCCTAAAATCATATTCCACTCTATAAGAAGTTGTAAGAGAGTTTTGTGGTCTTCCTAGATCAACAAGTGCCTTGTAATCTATTGGTTGTGGTTCCTCTTATGTGGAGGATATAGTTGTTGGAGTTGGGTACTCCGGTCTTGAGTAGACCAAGTTGTAACCCTTTTGGTGTAAGGTTCCTTGTGAAAGTTCCCTTAGTGGATATAGTGAAAATCCTTCATAGTGGTGAAGACGGGGACGTAAAGCAGTGGCTCGAACCTCAAAACAAATTCTCTTATGTTAGCGATTGATTTCTTCTTGCTTCTTATTGCTTTACATTCTTATAATTGTGATACTATTTGTCTTATTTTTCATTATTGTATTCATTTCATCCTCTTGCATTTTCGGTTTATACTCATATCAATAAGAAAGTAATTAAGCACCTAACTTATCATCTAGAGGAATCAAAGAGGAGAAGTTCTAGAGCCCTTCACTGAAAATTGGCTTCAAATTCTTATTTTGAGTGACCGCTGATCGTACACATATTTTGCATTCTTTTCATTACACTCCTACATTTATCGTGTAATAAATATGCTAATTTTCTTGTCTTAAATATTTATTTTGCAGAAGATAATAATGAAGAAAAAGAGGATTAAACCAAATAAATACCAGTTAAAATCAGATTTAACTAGATCTATTTGGTTAGCTGAGGATGATTCCAGATCTAGTTAGAACAAATCAAGGATTGGGGCAAATGTTCAGCTGAAGATCAGAGCAAATCAGAAAGATAACACCAAATGAAAATCAGTAAAATTCAGATTTCTATAAATCCATTTTGATCAGAGCAAATCCTAGATTCTTAATTTTGTGATCCAGTTCAAATTCCCTAATCAATATTGACTCCTGTTTTTTTACCCGACTTGAGTAATATTTTAGAGTCAATTTTGATTCCCACACCTGTCATTCTTCAACTTGAATCACCAATATTAAGTCACATTCCATTGTGGGAAAATGAATGTGGACTTGAGTTTCAACTTCTTGATTTGGACCCACTTCCTGAACCGATCTCTACTCCTAAACCTTTACTTGACTTAAGTCACTTTCCTGAGTCGATATTAGTTCCCATACTTCCTAAGTCCAAGTCAATCATTCCATCTTTTCACAATCCATTTTGGGACAAGGCGATTGACAAAATTGACTCCGAAATTAATTATGAAATTTGGAAATTAGACGGGGTTAAATTTTTAATAAAAAAACGTTCATATATACATCATTTTAGTGGGTTATATAAAAGAGTTTTTGGTGGGTTCCTCCGAACTCCTTACAAAGTCGATTGGGCCGCATTTCGTGGACCAATCAGACCACCCCGGAACCACCACCTTAAGGTAATATTTCCTTCCCTTTCTTCTTTTTCATGCATCTATGCATTAATTCATACATTGAGGATAATGCATGAGACAGGTGTGGGAGAGGGTTCTAACATAACTTAGGTTTTTCTTTTATAGAAAAAAACTTAACATTTTCTTTACTTTTAAAAACTTTTTGAAAATAGAAACAATATTTTGACACATTTTTTATAAGAAATTAAGTCAATTTTAAGGAATAGGAAAATCAAAATTAGTATTTCTTAAACTTGCTCAAAATAAAATTATTTGTTTTTTTAGAGTTAGGAAGATAATTTGTCAAAGTAATTTAGTCTTGATCTTTACCTTAATGAAATATGCACACTTCATACACTTACACACTTAGGGTTCAAAAAACGAAGATTCTTATGCCTTATAAAAAAGAAAAAAGAAAAAATATATCTATGAAAGATGAACAAATCTAATTATTGATTAGGTAGGTGCTTTGGCCTAAGTAAGCCTTAGTATTTTTGCGAAAGATGATTAGATAAGTTTGAGAAAAAAATATATATATAAAATCTTCTGATTAAGCTGGGTATTTGTGCCTAATAAAGCATAAGTATTCACGCCTAAAAGGGGTTCATATAATAAAATCCTTAGTTTTGTGGCCTTATTTGCTCGAGTCCTTAAGTCCTTGGGGTGTTTTCTCACCCGGTGCCCTAAGACCGTTTGGTTTGGGAGTCATCGATTAAAGGCTAGTTACATGGGCAGATTAGAAAGCCTAATAGAACTAAGGAATAATACCACCAAAAAATATATATATATAAATAAATAAGGCATAAGAGTTAGAGTTAAAGAATCCTTAGTCAAAATTTTCACGGTCACAAGGTGCATATGACTCAGGGTAAAGTAATAGATTAGATGAGAAGTACAATTTGACTCCTTACTTTGATTGATAACAAATTTTTGAATAGAGACTAAGTTTAGGAATAAAAAATTCGATTTTCCTATAAATTATAGATTACTTAAATCTTACAATAATATTTCAAATAATTTTCTCTTTCAAAATGCTTTTCGAAAATACTAACTCTTTGTTACTCTTTCTTTATGAATTTTGTGGTGCAATCCACTGAAAACCCTCACGAGACAAAACTCATCCTCTAGGGGAAACCTAGAGGTTTAACGGCTTGTTGCACATGCTCAGTGCAACCGCGTAACCTGCGAAAGTGGTCTAATAATTTTTGGTTTAGTTTTGTTGTTTTGCTCGAGGACGAGCAAAAAATAGGTGTGGGGGTGTGATCGTACACATATTTTGCATTCTTTTCATTACACTCCTATATTTATCGTGTAATAAATCTGCTAATTTCTTGTCTTAAATATTTATTTTGCAGAAGATAATAATGAAGAAAGAGGATTAAACCAAATAAATACCAGTTAAAATCAGATTTAACAGGATCTATTTGTTAGCTGAGGATGATCCCAGATCTAGTTAGAACAAATCAAGGATTGGGCAAATGTTCAGCTGAAGATCAAAGCAAATCAGAAAGATAACACCAAATGGAAACCAGTAAAATTCAGATTTCTATAAACCATTTTGGTTAGCTAAAGATCAACCAAGGATAATATCAAATACAGAGAGATAAATGGATAGGGCGAAGATCAAAGGATGAGATGAAGCAAGTTTGACTCAGATTCTGACTGGATACATTTCAGTATTTGATTCTTAACTTTCGCTACTGAATCTCAAATCTGATGATTCAAGATAATCCAGAAAAGATGACTTACAGAGCGACAACTCTTATGTTGATTACTATTTCTAATTCTATCATTTGATAAGTGATATTCAGCATCAACACGCCAACAAACTGCAGATCAGAACTGAATATCCACATCAAATCAAGTTTGGAGATAAGGGAGATTCAAATTCAGAAATAGCTAGATTTTTCTATCTTCATACTCCTCTAACATCTGCATTTCTTCTATAAATACCTGCAATCTCAAAGGCAAGGGAAGACGACCAAGCAGAGAATAGAACTTAGGATAATTTATAGTTTGTAACTTAGGTTTTTAGTTTTTTTATGTAATTTTTACTTTTATTTATGTAACTGAGAGGAGAGACAAGTTTCATGGAGGAAGGAGATCAAGCTTGTACTGAGAGTGACACCGGTATAAGTAAGTCTTTTCTTTCATTGTTATTTGAATCGAATCAAAGTTTCATTTTCTTTCTTTACTCTTGTTTTCTTTTACTCTCCTCTGATGTGTTGCAATCCAAGAGAATCCGATAGCCTCAAGACTGCTTAGCCGTTGCAAGTGCCCTTGATGGCCTATGGTGATGAACAACCCTTCTCTTGCTAGTATAGTTTGCCTTTTTCGTAGTGTTGATCGAGAATGGGGAAGATCTTATACGCCATGCTTGATCGCCTTCAAAGACAAGGTATGTCGTCGCAACGGATCCAAGGTATATGAGCACTGAAGAGGTAAGTAATTTTTTACGTTGTCTTTCTTTTCTTTTATTCTTTAGTTTCAATATCACAAGCTCCAACCATATTTATCACTCTTTTCCATTTCTTGTATATAATCTATTTTTCATTTTTCCATCTTTTTAATCTACCATCTTCTTCCTAATTCAACTTTAACAATTTTTATTTTCTTTTTAAGAAACTAAAGAAGAACTTTACCATTAATGGTAGCATAAAGAGAGAACTTGCTAAACAAGCTTCCATCGCTAGTCCCTCCTTGTGGATCACGACCCGCATAGCCACTTGCTATCGCGCGTAGAATTGAGTAACTTGCACTCTTTATTTAAAAGTTCTAAAATTCTATATTTGTGTGCAGTTCAACCTCAATTAACCGCTTGCATAATTCATCTTAACTTGTTTTAAAAGTGCATTTGAATAGCATAACACCTATTCACCCCCCTCTAAGTATTTTCAATTTTATCAGAACTTTGGTCTCTAGTTTCTTAGCTTAACAAGTTTAGAGAGATCCTTAATTGCTAATCATCTTTTTCATACTCATTCTCATACACATTAGTAAAGATGGCCGAAGGTATTAAGACCCCACCCAAGTTTGATGGCCTTAACTTTCCCATATGGAAGGTTAAGATGACCGTATTTTTGCAATCCTTAAGAAGCCGGGTTACAAAAGTGGTGACTAAACCTTTTAGTGCACCCCTTGACGATGAGGACACTTGGTCCGACATTGCTACGAAAGAGTTTGATGCAAATGCTAGGGCACACTATGCCTTACTTCAAACTCTTAATGATGATGACATTGCTAGAGTCATACATTGCAAATCCGCGTACGAGATTTGGACTTACCTCTTAGTCACTCATGAAGGAACATCACAAGTTAAGAGGGCAAAAATTGACCTCTTACGTTTCCAATACGAAAACTTTACCATGCTTGAAAATGACAACATTGATGACATGGTAACTAAATTTACAAAAATAACTAACGATTTTACTTCTTTAGGTGACGACATTGACAACGATTAAAAGGTGAGGAACATCATTCGTGAACTCCCACCCTCATGGGAAGTTAAAAGTTACAACCTTGAAGGAGCTTAAGATAAGGAGGAAATGGAGCTCATTGGTCTTATAGGTAACCTTAAGACCCTTGAGATGGAAAGAAGGCTAGAGAAGAGATGGTTCCTCTAAAGAAGAAAGCAATCGCTTTTAAAACCTCTTCCACCTTCTCCGACGAAGATGATGAAGAAGAGGATGATGAAGATCTCTCTCTCCTTGTGAAGAATGTTAGGAGAATGTACAACAAAGTAAAATTTTATAATAGAAGGAGATGGCAAGGAAAGGAAGAAAAGAAGATCATTTGCTTTAATTGCCAGAAGCTAGGGCACATTGTTGCGGAGTATCTGGAGAACAAGAGTAAATCCTCCACCTCCAAGAAACCACTTAAAAAGAAGGCTCTAAAAGCTACATGGGACTCGAAGAGTGAATCTGATGAAGAAGTTTACACGGCTCACATATATTTCATGGCAAATGATAACACAAATAAGGTAACCCCCGAATCATCTCTTGACAATTGTGAATTATCCATGGATGAATTAGGAGAAGCTTTTGAAGAATTATCTCACAATTATGATTTTCTTAAAAGAAATATTTAAAAATGAAAAGAAAAATGAAACTCTTAACCACAAAATTTTCATGCTCACAAAAGAAAAGGATGATTTGTTTTCAACTCTCACATCTACTCAAAAAGATTTTGATGCTCATAAGAATTCATGTAAAGCTAAATTTTTACAAATAGAAAAAGATGAGATTTCTATCCTAAAGAATAAAATTAACTCTTTAGGAGAAGTTTTAAGAAATGTGAATTTGACAAAGCTAGATTGGAGGCTACGTTTCCTAAGAAACATATCCCAAAGAATCAAACTCATGCTACACACACTCATACTCATAAGTCACAATATTTGCACACACATCATGCTAACACACAACACAAACCAAACATGTTCACACTCCACATACTCATCATGCCTCATGTATGATAAATTTATGCATGCACTTATTGAGGCCAAAAAGGTCACTTGGCTAAATTTTGTTTTGATAAAATAAATGCCTCAAATAATCATGTTGGGTTCGTAATGCTAACATTAAAGGACCCAAGAAAATTTGGGTACCAAAATCATCAAATATGTTACAAGATGTAGGTACACTCCAAAGCTCAAAGACGTAGGGAGCAGTGGTATCTTGATAGTGGTTGCTCAAGGTACATGATGTGGGATATCAACAACTTTGTGACCCTATCAAGATACCATGAAGGTGGCACCATCACCTTCGAAGATGACTCCAAAGGAAAGATTGTTGGTATAGGTAACATTAAACTTGGTTCATCTCCTTTGATTGAGAATGTTGTTTTAGTTGATGGCCTTAAGTATAATCTCTTGAGTGTTAGTCAACTTTGTGATAAAGGTTTTAATGTGATTTTTGATGACTTAGCTTGTAATGTATTGATAGACAAACTAATACATGTATACTTTTCGAATTTCATGAAAATAATGTATACATGATTGATATGTCTAATGTACAATGCAATGCCACATGTTTGAATGCCTTCAATGAAGACTCTTGGTTATGGCATAGGAGACTAGGCCATATTTCTTTCGACCATCTATCTAGAATCAACAACAAGGAAGCGGTTAAAGGTATTCCATGTTAGAAATTTGAAAATGACCGCATTTGCGATGCGTGCCAACTTGGGAAACAAACCAAATCCTCTTTTTCAAATCCATCAAGGATATCATGACATCAAGACCATGGAGTTAATTCATATGGATTTGTTTGGTGCTACTAAAACCAAAAGTCTAAGTGGGAATCATTTTACTTTTGTGTTGATTGATGATTTTTCTCATTTTACTTGGGTTTTCTTTTTAGAACATAAAAATCAAGTCTTTTCACATTTTCAAATGTTTAGGAAAAGAGTTGAAAAGGAAAAAGATTTTCTAATTTTGTGTATAAGGAGTGAAAGAGGTGGTGAATTCATTAACTATTCCTTCATTACCTATTGCGAAGAACATAGAATTAAACATGAATTATCTTGTCCTAGAAACTCCACAACGAAATGGAAAGTTGAGAGAAAAAATCGAACACTACAAGAGATGGTTAGGACTATGATAAATGAATACGGTCTCCCTCAATATCTATGGGCCGAGGCCGTAAACACATCATGTTACATATCAAATAGGATTTATTTTTGCAAAAACACCACTAAAACTTCTTTCGAAATTTACTGTTTAAGAAAACCAAATGTTTCTTATTTTAAAGTTTTTGGTTGTAAATATTTTATTTTAAATACCAAAGATAATTTGGGTAAGTTTGATGCAAAATCTTATGAAGCTATTTTCGTTGGATATTCTAGCACTAGTAAAGCCTATAGAGCCTTCAATAAATCTACTATGACTATTGAAGAATTTATACATGCAAAGTTTGAGGAATCTAATATTTTTATTAAGAATGTTGTAGAAATAGATTCTTTAGGTGAAGACATGGAGAGGATAACCTTGACAGACTCACTTATACAAGAGGATAAGCCAAAGATTGAGTGCAAAGTGAAGTTCAAGAAGTTGAAGTGGAGCCCACTCAACCACTTCTAAAGGATTGGAGATTCACTTCACATCATCCAAGGATCTCATTATAGGTGATGTATCAAAAGGGGTAACTACTCGTTCCGAACTCTATGATCTTTGTGGCCATTATGCTTTTATTTCTCATTTTGAACCAAAAAATATCCTCGAAGTCGAGGGCGACTCATATTGGTTACTTGCCATACTAGAAGAGCTCAATCAATTTGAGCGCAACTAAGTTTGACATCTTATCCCTAGACCCTATGATAGACCAACGATTGGTACTAAATAGATTTTTAGGAACAAGTTGGATGAGTCAAGTAATGTTGTTAGGAATAAAGCTAGGTTAGTGGCCCAAGGTTACACCCAAATCAAAGGTATCAATTTTGAGGAAACCTTTGCACCCGTAGCACGGCTTGAAGCCATATGGATAACACTTGCTTTTGCTTCCTATAAAGATTTCAAACCTTTTCAATGGATGTCAAAAGTGCATTTCTTTTATTGAAGAGGATGTGTATGTTGAACAACTCCCGGGTTTGTTGATCCTACATATCCAGATTTTGTTTTTAAACTAGACAAAGCTTTATATGGTTTAAAACAAGCTCCTAGAGCTTGGTATGAAAGACTTTCATCATTTCTTATTTCTAATGGTTTTATTAAAGGAAAAATAGATACCACTTTGTTTACTAAACATGTTGATAATGATATTCTTATTGTTCAAATATATGTTGATGATATTATATTTGGATCTACTATTGAAAAACTTTGCAAAAACTTTGAATCATGTATGAAGGAGGAGTTGAGATGTCTATGATGAGCGAACTTAACTACTTCCTTGGACTCCAAATCAAGTAAAGAAGTGATGGGATTTTTATAAATCAAGCTAAATACACAAAAGAACTCATCAAGAAATTTGGGCTTGAAGGGCCAAAGACAAGCAAAACTCCCATGGCTACCATAACAAAACTTGACAAGGATGATCAAGGTATAAATGTAGACATTAAACTCTATCGTAGCATAATTGGTAGTTTATTATATTTAACGGCTAGTAGGCCGGATATTATGTTTAGTGTTTGTCTATGTGTTAGATTCCAATATTGTTCTAAAGAGTCCCATTTGATTACGGTAAATATCTTAAGGGAACTATTGGAATGGGTTTTGTGGTATCCGAAGACCGAACAATTTTTCATGACGAGTTTTTCGGATGCTGATTATACGGGTTGTAGAGTGGATAGGAAGAGTATAAGTAGAACCTGTCAGTTTCTAAGAAATTGCCTTATTTCATGGTCTTTAAGAAGAAAAATTCTGCAGCCCTCTCAACCGTCAAGGCGGAGTATGCTGCTGCCGGGGCTTGTTGTGCACAAGTCTTTTGGATGAAACATACTCTCCTTTACTATGATTTGCACTACAACCATATTAAGATATTTTGTGATAATACTAGTACTATTCATATGACTAAAAATGCAAATCAACATAGTAAAATAAAAACACATAGAAATTCGATATCACTTTCTTAGAGATCATTATGAGAAAGGTGATATTGAAATTGATTATGTTTTCACCGATTTTCAACTTGCGGATATTTTTACTAAACCAATCGATTATAATAGATTTTCATTCATTTGTGGTGAATTAAATGTTTGTATTATTGATTCATGAGTTTTTACAAATACTTTTCAAATTTGTCCTAAGAAATTTTTTTTTTACCCTTTTTGATGCATGACAAAAAGGAGGAGAAATATTTTGAGTTATTATATTTACTATGCAAACTTTTAAGTTCATATTTGTTATAATTTGTATATATACATTGTATATGTTTCTTTTCTTGTACTTGATAGATAGTATAATTTGAGGGGGAGCTTTTCAAGCTCTTTATATACGTTTCTTTTTTGTACTTGATAGATAGCATAATTTGAGGGGGAGCTTTTCTAGCTCTTTCACATTTTTTTTCTTAAATAACTCATATGTTTTGTCATCATTAAAAAGGGGGAGATTGTTGGCCTAAGGTTGCAATCACCCGATTTTATGATTTTGATGATTACAAAACATACATAGTTATTTGTACTAATCAAGTTTAAGTGGTTAAGATTATTTCAGGGTTCTAAGAATTCAACGAGTTTCTTCTCAAAAGGAAGGTGACGAAGACTCAAAAAGACTCATATACGGGATCAGAACTCAGTACACTCAAACGATGCAAATGGAGAAGCCCAACTGAAGATCTTGTAGTCACCAACCCTTGTAAGATTTTAGTATGTTAAAGAGTAGAATATGATAGAAGTGCTCAAGAAGTTACACACAAAAAAAAATACACGTTTTTCAAATATACAAGTTTTGGTCAGTATTGGCTTTGTTGCATTTTGGTATTAATACATGTTCATAATTTTTCAAATTTTTATATCAAGTTTAGAACATGTATTTTATCTTCTATACTATGCTACATAACCCTCAAACCAATACAAAATATTTAAAAATTATTTAAAATTCAAAAATATATTTTTAACATATTCAGGCCAGAACGGTCAACCGGTCGGTCAACCGTATCTATTACAGGCCAAAACGGTCGACCGGTCAGTCGACCAGGTCTTTTGGCCAAGGGCGTGCACGTCTGTGCACGTTTGTCCGTCGACCGACCGGTCGACCGCCAACCCCTGCGGTCGATCGGCCGGTGACCGACTGAAAAGGCTTTACTCTCTGTTTGTGTCAGTCGACCGGGCCCGGTCAACTGACAGTTCAAGATTTTCTTTTTAAAATGAACTGCGGTCGACCGGGCGGTCGACCGAAGCTAACAGTTATTTTCAAAGTGACGTGCCGGTCGACCGGCAGTCGTCCAAGTTGGCATAACGACTACATTTTGAATTTATTTTAATTTTAATAAGTTCCAACGGTCTTTTTTGTTATCAAGTGGTCAAACTAACCCCAAATGACCTTACAACACTCTTGAATGTTATTCATCCTTTGCCTATAAATAGAGGGCATGGGTTTGGGTTTTGGACAAGAAATATATCCAAGTTTCAAGAGTTTTCAAGAGAGAAGTGTTTCATTGCTTTCCATTTCAAAGTTCTTCTTTTTCAAAAGCTTTTTCAGTTAGTTTTTAAGTCTTCTAAATCTCTTCAACTGATTTCCTTCTCTCACTTAGCTTCTTGAGCCTAAAATCATATTCCACTCTATAAGAAGTTTTAAGAGAGTGTTTGTGATCTTGCTAGATCAATAAGTGCCATGTAATCTATTGGCTTGTGGTTCCTCTTGTGTGGAGGATAAAGTTGTTGGAGTTGGGTACTCCGGTCTTGAGTAGACGAAGTTGTAACCCTTTTGGTGTAAGGTTCCTTGTGGAAGTTCCCTTAGTGGATATAGTGAAAATCCTTCATAGTGGTGAAGGCAGGGACGTAGAGCAGTGGCTCGAACCTCGAAACAAATTCTCTTGTGTTTGCGATTGATTTCTTCTTACTCCTTATTGCTTTACATTCTTATAATTGTGATACTATTTGTCTTGCTTTTTATTATTGCATTCATTTCATCCTCTTGCATTTTCGGTCTATACTCATATCAATAAGGAAGCAATTAAGCACCTCAAGTCATCATTTAGAGGAATAAAAAGGAGAAGTTCAAGAGCCTTCACCGGGAATTCGGCTTCAAATTCTTGTTTTGAGTAACCGCATGCATAATTCATCTTAACTTATTTTAGAAGTGCATTGGATTAGCATAACACCTATTCACCCCCCTCTAGGTGTTTTTCAGAGGTGTTGGTGAAGATGCAGAATTTGTAGTGGTGGTGGTAGTTTTTGGAGGGGAATGAAAAGAAAGGAGATGGAGGTAAGGGAGGGTGTTGTAGGATCTTGAAATAATGTTGATGAGGGTGGTGTTATGGTGGTGATAGTGATGGTGGTGGTGGTGGAGAAGAGTAGAAGGGATGGTGATGAAAATGGTGTAGTAAAGATGGTGGTGGTGACGTTGTTGAAGATGGTAAGTTGTCATTGGGGTAGTCGCCGGAATGGTCACGGAATGGTCGTCGGAGACATCGCCAAAGATGGGATAGCTGGCCCCTAGCTTGGGATGGTGGCCGGCTTAGGTGGTGGAGAGGAGTGGATGTGTTTTTGTGAAGGGATTTAGTGGTGGTGGTAGTTTTTGGGAGATGGAAATGGAGATGGATAGTATGGTGGAGTTTGGGTGATTATGGTGGAATAAATAGAGATGGAGGAGGAAGAAAATGATGGTAAGGTGTTGTAGGTGTTATTATGATTGTTTTTATAGTGGAGATGAAGGAGGAATGGGGGTGATAGGGTTTGATGGAAGAATGAAGGCGAGATGAGAAGAAAATGGAGATTGTTTTTGGAGTTGGAGTTTAAAAGAAAAGGGAAAAGACGGGGTTTTTTTTTGTGAAATGGTGATGGAGGGGGAGTAATGACCAGCCTAGGTGATGGGAAGGGTGTGATGAGTGAGTTGAGATATTTTGGAGAAAATATTTTGGTGGAAGGGTGTAGAATGTAATATAAGATTAGAGAAGGTTTTAGAATATGGTGTAAGGAAAAGAAGGAAGGAAAAAAGGAAAAGAAAAGAAAAAAGGAAAAAAAATAATTGAAATAAAATGAAAAATAATTGGAATGGTAAAATCCTGGGTTCGGTCGCGGATGCGGAAATTTTTTAGAAAAATACTAAAATCGCCCGAAATTCAAGTATCTTGAAACGATCCGCAAAAAATTCTCAAAAATCAAGAATATTATTCTAAGAGTCATGATGAAATCCGTTCAAAGAAATTATATATGATTTTCAAATTAAAAATCTTAGAATTGACCATCGATACTGGTCCACACAAATCTGGTTGAAATCTGTTGTTTGAAAATCTCCAAAAAATATATTAAGATAGCAAATATTATTCTAAGAAAATATTTGGAAGCGATTTCTCAAAATTGACTCCATTTGTAAAATAAAATCCGGGAATAAACCAGCGGTACCAACTAATCCCGATTTTTAGGGTTTTTTATAAAAATAATTCAGAAAAAATCTAGAAAACCATGAAAATTTTAAAATATTGGAAAATAATGTTTGAAACTAAAATCAATCACATCTAACTATCAAAAAAGTCAAAACGATCAGTATACTAGGATCGGGTCCTTGATTCAGACTAGGGTTGACTCAAAGTCCACGAATCCGGATCCAATGCAAAATGATTGCTTAAACAATCATAAAACAAAAATAATTGTGGGAAGTAATTAAAATAATACAATGAAAAATCTAAATACTTATCTATGTACGTATTCTGGGAACGAGTGTTACATTCCATCCACCTTACAGAATTTGCGTCCTCGCAATTTCAATAAGAGGTAAAATGAACACAAAAGGGCAGGGACGAAAATTATACCAATTAAGATATGACTAGCTAAGGGTAATGCATATAACCAACTGATCAATAACTCTGGGCCTAGACGTCTTCTGTACATCTATAATTCTTTGTACGATGTCATATCAATACAGACTTAACAACTGTTGATAAGAGAATTCTGCTAGAAGAAGATAATTAAGATCATGATTGGACTACCGGTCTTTCTAAAAGTGATAAGATAGGCTGAATATAAGAAGAGCCTCTAAACTTCTCTAAAGAGGCGATTCGGATCCTGTGTCTCCACCCGACACAATATAATTGGAATACCATGTAACTGAACTATCTCTCTCATATAATATCTGCCAGAACTTTTGTAAACTGACTTAGTCTAGATAATAGATCATAATATCATAAGTAAAGAAAACCGATAACTGATTCGCAGATGTATAAATAAAGAACAACTGATAATAATAAGTTTTGAATATCGGACGTCAATTACTTTGAGAGCATAATTAAGAATTCATAATAATTGCCTTCTGAATGTTAATCTGACTATAAATTAAATATCTAGTGAATACCCAAATTCTGCAATGTTGGTTGAATAGATCATCGAGAAAATTATGACAAGCTTGTTCAGACACAACAAGAAAACTCAGTTCATTAAATTCATGAAAACAAGTCAAGCAGGGAAATCCGGAGAACGAGGTTAGAGTGCTAAGCTCTGTCAGAGATCCACAAATATCCATGTGAAAAAAAAGAGATATATGCCAAAGAAGTGCCAAGAAACAACACATACCCTTCACTTTTTTAAGGTTCGGGATGGGAGACGGAACTTTACTTCACTGAACTAGCCACGAGTGAAGCTAAACTCAAACAGGGCCATTGCGTAACACAACATCAGGCGCCAAGTACTAGGGTGCGGCGGAGATAATACTCTGCGAGGCTCGCACTTGGCGGAGCTCACGCGGCAAAGCCAGTGCATAACACATCTCTAATTGTTAAGCGTCAGGGTGCAGGAAAACCCATGCCTGATTGAGCTCGCGTGGTTAGAACAAGATTCTCGATTGGCAAGGCTAGTGGGGTTTGTGGCTCATCAAATCCATAAGGAGTTATGGCTCTGAAGGATATGATCAGGAATTTTACAATAATCAAAATAACTCTAGAATGTTATCTTTTGGATGCCAACCTTACGGCAGATCAATTCTAAAAACATCTGAGCTATGCAAAGTTGATGAAAGAGATCGTGGTCGCCACTTGAATATTATAAATAAGACTACCGTAGCTCTGACTAACGGATATCTTGAATCTGAGAATTTGTTTCTTACTGACGCTCTTTGTGTAGTGGCATAACCTGACTATATACATTATGACTACCCTACTTTCTGTACCGATCTTCACTTTCTGTGCTAATCCCCATAGAATACCCATATATATAGTATGTGAAGCCAAAGAACTACCTGACATAAGATAATACGATGCACTAAAACCAAAAAAATGCCAGAATAGGATGAGAATGAACCACATCTGCCTTGCCGCTACCTCACTAGTCTATCCATATCTTAAGTTGGTATAAAGGCTACGGAAAATCAAAATAAAAAAATGGAAGAGATTGGAACAACATGAAATATGGGAGGTGGATACAAAAACTAAGATTGATCATAATATTACAATAAAGTGGATATAATAAGGAAGACTTACCAACTCAAGACAAGATAATTTGGGGTTAACAATTACGGGTGGCACCTTCAGGGTTCCCGTTCCAAATATTGGGCTCCGTATCCTGTCATTACTTCATCTGATGCCTCGACTTCTTCTGTTGATAAATTATAATTTGGCCTCTTCCATCTCTTTTCCCTCTTTGTGACCGATCATGCTGCTAAGGTGAGAGTGGGACTCTTCTGCCAGCAGGCTCTGGGTTTCTTCTCAGTTGTGGGGCTAGAAATGCTGGGGGTGCCGCTCATGTTGGAAGTGTTGGATAGGTCCTTTTGGACGGATAATTTCTCACTGAGTGTTCCCCGTACCCGCATATCAAACACAGTCCTTTGGCAATTCGACATTTGCATTGAATGTGTCCGGACTTTCGACAATACTTGCATATTACCTGTTGTAGGGGATACTAGAACAGACGTTTAGCTTTTAGCATATTAGTAGATCTGACTGGTACTCCTCTATCCATCCCGGGTATTCGCTGTCCATCTGCTGGAATGTTCACTTCCCTGACTTGTCTTGTTCTTGATCCCGGTTCTTCTTTCCAGTTCCCGCTCCACTTCACGTTCTATGGAGAGGACTTGAGAGTATGTCTTCAATTGCTGGGGTATAAGGAGTATCTAGATGTCCATCTTCAGGTCTTGCTGAAATCTTCCGGCTCGGTTCTCTTCGTCAAACACCATGTATGGCACGAACTGGCTTAGTCTCAAAAACACTGCAGCATTCATCTACAGTCTGGTCCTCTGCTGCAATCTGATAAATTGTTCTTCCATCTTCTTTTGAGCTGTTGAAGGGAAGAATCTCTCATAAAAACCTTTCGAGAACTGGTCTCAAGTAATAGACTTCTCCAGTCTTGCTTCTTCCGCAACCTCCATGTTCTGGCCACATCCTTCAACTGTATCTGGTCACTTCTACCTGGTTCTCGTCAGGAACTCGGGCTATTTTCAGAAGATCTGTCGTGTCTACCAACCAGTGCTCTGTATCAGGGGCCTTTCCATGCTCGAAAAGATCGTCGGTTGTAATCTCCTGAAATCTGACATGTTGCCGGGCTTATGTTCCCAGGGTACAACCAATAATCCTTAATGTAAAAGCTCTGTCTACTTCTGTTGACTCTCTATCATACCTTGAAGTATCCTTATCATGCTATTATTCTCTCTACTAGGACCGTTTCGTTTTTCCCATCTATTCATATCTGAGTTGGCTTAAGAATAGCGGAAAACTGAAAAACAAAAGGAAGGAAGAGCTTCAGGATTCAAGGGAAGGATTATCAAGAGAAAATAGATAACTATGTACTTGTAATTAGATTGTATAAACAGGACTCATGCATTCCAGTTGCAAACTTCTTTACCATTAATTTGCTGACTGGTTGTACTGAGCATGTGAGAGCCTAGGCTCTGATACCACTCTGTAACATCCGATCCCATGGGTACGAAGACGTTACTGTGACATATATACACAGGTCAGAAATACCCTCACGTATATACGCTAAGCATCAGTACATATAAGAATCAGAGTACGAAAATACGCGATGAATTATACATTCTAATATACGAGTATAGTTACAAAGTTATCACCAGATGTGATACAATATTACAAGAAAATACATCACCGATAGGCGCAGATGCAAGATTACAAAGAGATGTACAATTATGAACAATACAAAGGGCGCTCACGAATTACAGAAGGAAACTCGAGAGACGAGCCGGGGGCCTGGAAGGCTGGGGCTCCAAACGGATTGCGATGATCCACGCTTAAGCTGCACTACTCTGATTAGCAACCGAAAGAATCCACAAGCTTCAAATTTCGAGATCTGAACATGAGCATCCAAGGGAGTCAGAACTTCCCAATGAGTGGTGATGCGAATGCCAAATGGCGTGCATGGATAGGCACATGTGTATCGATAAATCCTAGTTTATAAGATATGCATTGAAAACTATGTTGTCAGCATAGGCACACCAGACATGAATGAGACATCAAATAATGAGTGGTAACCAATCAGTATAAAACGAGGAGTGATCAAGTCAGAAGGATAAGTACACAGGTAGTAAACTGAAAATATACTAATGATTAATTAAACTGAAAATCCGAAGTAAAATTCGATGTAAACAATTGTGGCAAAATAGTGGTATAACCCAGTTGCAAAGCAAGACAACGAGTTATTATCTTGGCATCTTATTATTATTACTCGTCCGACCTATATATCTAGGTATGTGTCTAGGTTTACATCCCAACACACATACATCCATATATAAGTAAGTCGAGGTTGGTTATTAGAAACTAATGATAAGAACCATGGGTTATGTTTACGATGGATTTCGTGCCTATCTGGAATAATGACCAAATTAACCTACCATTTAGTCAGATCTGTACCGCGAAGCATTCAAGATAAATAGATTACTATAGCTGGGGTTAAGAACTACCCCGCCCGGAACACCTGGGGCCCATAGGTTCCCACAGGTAGAAACCTCAAGATTTAGTTGCACAACATCCCTATACCATTGTAAATAAAAACACAATTGAAGTCCATCAGTTTTCCTC